>JAENPR010001679.1:0-123998 GCA_018135685.1 Themeda triandra | reverse complement strand
AATTTTATATTTTATCAAAATAGAAATCTCCAAGAGCATGCATAGAAAAGAAATGATTACCTTAGTCATACCATATCTCACCTCACAACAACCTAGTTGACAAGTTTTTCTAATAAAGAAGTATCCACCAGTAGCAAGTGTATGAACTAGGAATAATGTTTATACCGGCCAATCTTTAAAAAGTAAAGCTTAAAGTTTAGCAAGATTTCATTTCACATTTTAAGTTTGATTATCATGTGCAGCATTTTTAAACAAGATCAAACTTATAGGAGCAAAACATGGATGAGGAAAAGGAGTGCAAACCAGCGTGCCTCGAGTGTTAGCGTGGACGAGTCGGTTCCCCCACACTTGGATTTTTATGTCATTTGACAATAAAAACCAAATGTGATTGTTGATGCATCTCCTTGCAATGTGTTACAAGTACCCATATTTCTAGACATCGTTCATCCTCTGTTCCTAAAATTGTTAGTGGAAAAGGATACCCGAAGGGAACTTTGTCTAGCACCAAGATTTTTTTATTGCTATGGGAGATAGGGAGAGGTTATTATTCTAAAACATGATAAGCAAAGATTTATTTTATTATCAAAAGGTTTTTTTAAAACAAAAGTTTTTTTTGCAAAAATTGAAAATAAGTTGAAAACAATTTTATTATGCACTTTTGAAGGTAAGATTGTTTTTAATTTTTATGCAAAGAATATTTTGGTGGAAAGGTAAACATGCAGAGTTCAAAATCAAAACTTGTTTGAAAATCAAATATGAGATAAATACCGATTTACCTTCGGCAAGGACTCATCGTTTAAAGTCCGTTGAGCAGGACTTCTCCTTTGAATTCTCGAATGAATGTATGTTATCCAATCCCGGAGATGAGGATTTGGATCCTTGTACTTTGCCTCCGCCATGCCATCGTGATCTTCATGTGGTTTTGGCTTGGCGGGCACATGGGATTCAAATTTCTTTCTGTCTTTTTTTTTGTGATCAAGGTTCATTCAACGTTCACCAAATGAACTCTAATTTACAATCATTATGAACTCATCTCAAAGACTTGCCCTTATGGATTTGAGAAATTCCTGCAAGGTTAGTCCAGGCATACAACCAAAGTCTATGCTAGTAATTTTTGATTCAAAAATCAAACTAGACTCCATGTCCAACTTGATTTAGGTAGGCAAATTAACCTAAGCACCATGCTTAATTTAAAAGCCTATGGAAGTATGATCGTCATGACTGACCAACACTCCCAAACCAAAGCATACTAGAGTATAGAAAGGTAGCATGAAAATAATACACATGAGATTGATTCGAACGAAAGTACGAACATTGAATGATGAATTGGAGAACCATTTTTTATATGCAAAAAGGCAATCCAAGTGAGGTGAATGAATATGATCAAAACAAACATGCCATGGTTTTGAAGGAAATTTAAACGAGTAAAATGCATGCAAATCTAGGCTTTAGCTTTTTCCCGTAGCGCGACCATCTAACGATATCATCACACCAATTGGCGAGCCAAGACATGAAGTCGAGATGGTCCCGTTTAACATCCGTCTACTACGAGGCTAGACTAGGAGCATCGAATAGGAGGATAACAATAGAAATTGTTATCAACCTAGACTAGGCTTGGCGCCCGAATACAGCTCAAAGACTAGGAGCCACCCAAAGAAAGCACTAGATATATGATGAATTAAGCAAACATGCAGTGGCGAAAATAAATTTGGAAGGTATAAAATGTTTTTGGTTGGTTCTCTCAAACCTTGATCGATTCATCACTCACAATTTGTGATTGAACTGTGAGTGATGTAATGTAGTCGTTCCATCACCTGTGATGGGATTATGATCTCTGGACGGCGACTTTCTCTCCATCTGCATAGAGTTAGTGTGTACACAATATATGCCTATCTATGAGATGGCAGGGTGGAAGTATGATTTTTTTCATGAAACAATGGGCACCCTGGGCTCGTGATTTTTTTTAAAAAAAATACCCACAAAAGCTAGTGGCAACTAGGTTAGCAGATATCAAGATAAAAATCAAAACCTTTACATCTATTGCTTCCCCGGCAATGGCGCCAGAAAGCTTGTTGGCGTTTCTTAGCGTCGCTACCAAGTATGGAGGTTTTAAGTCCATCCCAGGTAATGGCACTAGAAAGCTAATTGGTATAAGTTACGCAAATGGAAATCAAGCGCACGGATACCGTTGTAGCTTTCACCCAAGAGTATTCCGTGGTATCGTATTTATCCTCAGGGAAGCAAAGGGTAAAGAAATTGATAATTAACCTTCATACATCTGTTAACTAATATACCAACTAGACTAATGAGGGGGTAAAAGATATAATCGGGTTTTTAGATAAGCGACACACACAGGAGAACCCTAAAAAGATAGTAGAGCAGACTAGCTAAGCTAAGAGGTCTACAGGAGATGCCAAGATTCCTATTTTCTTCTCCATTACTGTGGTTCTATTCAAGTCTATACCAAAGGGATAGCTAAGCAGAGGTCAACATAGCGGTTACACCAAGACACTTCGGAGCAGCGGTACCTTTCCGGTTCTCAAAGATACTGGGAAGGGTTAACCGGGAGAAGGCCGCCAAAAGCTCTACGAAAACACCAACCCAAACGTGGTGGATTACAAAGACCTGGTCGAAGCTGTCACCTCCGGGGCTACCACAACTATTCGTGGGGCTGGACGCATTCTCCGGTAACTCGCTAACCCAGACACCACGCCTGCGCTAGCGGTTATATACTCTAGTCATGATCTATAACTAGAGCAATCAGTCGACCAGAGAACCCATGCCAAGGCATAAACACTACACTAACCAAGCTTAGCTAAAGAACTAAGGCATGACAAGATAACCAAATGAGTAGTTCAGTAATGTAAAGAAGATAAACATATTGAAAGTACTTGAGCCTTATAGAGGACCGATACAAGAAATGCCAAGCCTCCGAGGACTACTCCGGAACTTGAGCTCTCTCCCTCACTCCCAACTAGACAAGCACTACTACTACTACATCTTGGAAATGGTAAAGTGGAGCTCTTCCTTGTGGTGTGTGTGTGAGGGGGGAAAGTCCCCTTTTTATACTAGAGAGGAGGGGGCTCTTTGGAAATGTTCCAACCCCATATGGAAAGCCAAAACCGACCTATTCCACCGTCATAGCATTTATTATACTGCCAAACCCACCGCCATCGAGTTTGGGCTGTCAGCATGGGCCATCTAGACGAAGATGGGCCAGTTTGGCCGCCTGGGAGGCTCGCCCGCGCCCTTGGCGTGGCCGTGCCAAGGGAAGCTCGGCTGGCCCTCATCTTTTGCAGGCATGTGGGCCTCGTCGTTAGCTTCGCGTGGCCGGGTCGTTTGCCTCATTCAGAGTTCGGATGAATTCGTGGCGTCCATATTACCCGAACATGTTCGTGCAGTCCAACACGAACTCGGCCCCGATTTGGTCCATTTGCTCTTCCCTTTTGTGTCCTTGGTTGACAAGGATCTTTGTGAGCAAGATGGGTCAGCCAAGACCTAGAAGTGACATGCCCAGTTGAGGTGGTGTAGGGGGAATTTCCTAGGTGTAATTTAACCTCCTTTATCTTTGCTATGGGCCAAAGTAGGATTAATTATTCCTTTCTTATATTTCCCTACCTTTAGTCCATATTGGCGTATTTTCAGTTATGCTCTGCAAAACAAGTGAAACACCAAAACTTGTGGAAATCATTAGTAAAAACCCAATTCACTAAGTTTGGTGCTCATTTTATTATAAAGTTGGTGGTTAAAAACATGCAATAAGAAGCGCCAACATAGGAGTAACGTAGATCTCGATGAGCTCTTCACCAACCTAGGCTGCATCGACATCGACCGACCTGTAGGTTGCTGTAAGTACCGTCATGGCTCATATTTTTGTTTGATAAGGCTGCATCGGCATCGAGCGACCTCTTGTTATGCGTTGATATGGGTTGGTTATCGGCTCTATTAGACTTGACAAAGTCTAGTAGATTCATTAAGTTATCGATATTGTTCATGCTCTTTATTGATTTATTTATAGCAACAATATCTTTGCCCATTCAAGATTGATAGGTTTGGCCTTAGATCTTATCAAATTCAATCGTCTTTATGCTTATTCATGCTTGTTTTCACATGATAATTGATTTCTTGCTTTTATCAGCTAAATCCTATTAGTCTTGATCATTACATGATGTGCATTCTAGGGTATAGAGGGTTTTACGAGTAAAGTTTGTTAATCTCTTCTAGGAGCTTTCTTAAAATGGCTGTAATGGCTCTAGACCGATCTCATCACTAAAGTTACCTAGATTCAGACGCTGTCGGTTAGTGTTTGCGGCTCTTAACTCTTTTTCTAACCCCGCCAATGTTAGTTTATAATTCACCAAAACACTAGAAAGAAGGATTTTATCTAACAAATTCCATAGTTTTGGTGTATGGGCTTGTTTTGTAGGACATCTTTGAAATACATGAAGAATGGGCCAAGAAATAAAGAAAATTATTTATAAAAAGATTAATTCAATTTCAGCCCACTTCAAAACAAGTCTACAAAGGGGAAAAGGCCAAACTGACGTCGATCCGCGAAATTCCCCAACATGGGCCAGGTCCAGGACTAGAGTGAAGCCCACCTGCCAAGGTCGGTCAGGGGGAGGCTCCACCCAGGCACGCGCGCCTGGGGCGCGCTCGCCCCTGCTAGGTGGCCAGGTGGCCCCACCTTCCTGGAGGCGGTTCCACCAATCAAGGGGATAGGCGGTGCAGGGGGAATTTGTCATTTGAGCCCCCAAAACCGACCTTCTCCCCCTTATTTAAGCATAGGCTCTCTCTCATGTAACAACAAGTTTTTCTTCAAGTTTATTTGGTTCTACCTCCTAACATTTCCACAAGAATACACTAGAGACAGAGAGTGGAGCCACTACACCTAGCTCTTAGCTAGAATAGAAGCATGGAGTGAGAGAGGTCAAGAGCGGAGCAACTCTTCTCGAGTGTTCCCGCAAGCCTAGCTTCCACCGGGGCGGGGTGCCAGACTTGTCGGCTCCCTCCTCGCTTGTACCTCTACAACATCTTACTACTTGAAGTAAGTGTTCGTGTCTATCTTCTGGCTTTTACCTTTTAGCACATTACCTTTGTTGTTAAGTTCTTGCGGGTTCGTCGATCGTCCTTGTGGCGATAGTTCTAGTAGAGGACTCCTGCTAAAGATGGAAGTTCCTGGCTAACGCTAGAACTGTAACAAATAGCGTAGACATGGTGTCTAAGCTAGGAGTTACCTTCATTTGCCTCACACTCCACGGTTGAGGGGTAGGCGGCAGGTGGTGACAGCCCTGTCCGTCCTCTGTAATCCCCCACGTCCGGGTAAAGCGTAGAGCCGAAGGCCGGCATCACCTGGCAGACCAGGTGTGATCTGGTGCCCGAAGCAAGGAATTAGCGACATAGCTAACCTCTCTGAGGATAAAGCCATTAGAAAAGCCTCATTACCCCAGTACCACTCTCCTGTCTCTGGACAACATCGTTAAGAGAAAACCTACCTTTGCCGTTCCTCGTGGAAAATACGATACCCTGCTTACCACCGGGTGAAGTGCTACAACGGTATCCGTGCGCTTGCGGACTTTTACTGCTTTCGCTAAGAAACACCAACAAGCATTTCTGGCATTGTTGCTTTGGGAACTTTGCCGTAGTTATCTCCAAACTTAGTTGCCCGTGTATCTTGTTCGACCTTTGCTTCTCTTTTTATTTCTTTTGATAAAATGGAGCTACCTACCATTCAAAAACTTTCTGCTCCTAAGGGCGAGCACGTAGAACCACCACAATCCTCGAAGCCAATCACAGCTTCTAGTTATGAGCTCCGTCTAGGCTTCATAGCCATGGTTTGGGACCAAGCCTTTTCAGGTTTGGATTATGAGAACCCTTATCATCACCTACGGGAGTTTGAGCAGCTTTGTGCTTGCCTGATCATATCAGGCATGTCACAAGAAACGTTGAGGTGGAAGTTGTTTCCCTTTTCTCTTAATGAAAGGGCGAGACAATGGTACACCCATAACGTAGGGAAGGTAAATGGAGATTGAGAAAAACTTCGAGATAAATTCTATCTCGCATTCTTCCCTATATCTCGAATCGCTTTCCTGCATCAAGAAATCCTCAGCTTCCAGCAAAAAGAAGACAAAACCATAGGTGCAGCATGGGATCAGTTTACGACCTTAACCAGGTCAGGTCTTGATTTATCTATCCCAAACCATGTGCTCTTGCAGCATTTTTGGTTAGGACTTAGCAGAGAATCTGCCCTATTGCTCGATATAACCACTGGCAGGTCATTTACACATAAAACCACAGAAGAAGGAGAGGAACTTCTAGATCGTATCCTAGAAAATACTCCCCCGTTAGAACCCATTCGGTTTGTACCTGAGCCGGTTAAAGAGGATGTCTCTTTGGCAAAAGCTGAGCCTATGATAGAGACACCATCTCCCGAACCAGAAGCCCCTGAGGAAGATTCCCTTCACACGGAACTTCCTGTTTTCGAGGCCGAGCTCTTCGAAGAGTTCGAAAATACCTCGAATTACACATGTCAAAGGAGACCACCAGTCCCTGTCACACCTAGCGATCCTCTTGATGAACTCTTCCTCAGAGAGTCCAATAAGGAGTTGACCGCTATCATGAGCTCAGAATGGGTAGCCGAAGGTGAACTTGCGGCTGAAGAAATTTAGATTCGCGCCCCTTCCTCACCCCTATGATGCAAGGTTCAAGGGGAATGGATGGACGTTTTGTGCAATCCCACTGTTGGAATAAACATTATGTCAAAATCCTATGCACTTACCTGTTTAGGAGGGAAGCCACGCGCCCCAATAGTCAAGTCCCTTAGAGTAGCTCCTCGAACTACCCTGAAGGGACTAGGGATTATACACAACGTAACTCTCCACCACGACACTGTCGAAATGGTCCTGGACTTTCATGTCTTTGATATCCAGGACTTCGACAATTAGTTGGGCACCCCTGGAGAAATTCTTTGATACTCCATCAAGGACCAGGGAGTTAAAAGTTAACTTAGGGAGGGAATCATTCTCTATTCAAGTCACTCGAGCCAAAAACTCGGTGGCTGAACCACTCCCTAGCGTGGCCATGGAAGTCAAGTCGATTATTCCTTATGAAACACCTAAATCATCCCTAGAACGTGATTCCCATCACTTTATTGATGAGGAGGACAACTTAGGAGAAACCATAGAGTTACCCAAGGAGGAAAACCGACACGACCTCCGATTGAGCTTAAACCCTTACCCACGGGGCTACGCTATGTTTTCTTGAATGGCGACACACAAACTCCAGTCATCATTAGCGATAAGCTTAGTGATGAGGAGACTACCTGACTCATTGCCATATTAGAAAAACATAGTACAGTCTTTGGGTATTCCCTAGAGGATCTTAAGGGGATAAGCCCAGCACTCTGTACCCATCGCATTCCTATGGACCCTGCTAGTACACCTACATGGGAGCCTCAGCGTAGGCTTAACAATGCGATGCGAGAAGTCACATAGGGACTGGGTTAGTCCCGTCCAAGTGGTTCCCAAAAAGAGAGGAATGACAGTCGTTGAAAATGATAAGAATGAGCTTATCCCTCAACGTACTGTCACAGGATGGAGGATGTGCATTGATTACCGAAAAATCAATGTGGCAACAAAGAAGGATCACTTTCCGCTCCCCTTCATTGATGAAATGCTGGAGCGGTTAGCGAAACATTCTTTCTTTTGTTTCCTAGATGGGTATTCGGGATATCATTAGATTCCTATCCATCCAGATGATCAAAGCAAGACAACTTTTACATGCCCCTATGGAACTTACGCTTATCGTAGAATGTCATTCGGGTTGTGTAATGCACCCGCGTCGTTCCAACAGTGCATGATGTCTATCTTTTCAGACATGATCGAAGAAATCATGGAGGTTTTCATGGATGATTTCTCAGTCTATGGAAAAACTTTGATCATTGTCTTGAAAACCTGGACAGGGTCTTGCAAAGGTGCGAGGAAAAGGACCTGATACTTAATTGGGAAAAGTGCTATTTCATGGTCCGCGAGGGCATCGTCCTCGGGCACCTGGTGTCTGAAAGGGGGTAGATGTCGATAAGGCCAAAATAGAAGTAATTGAGCAATTACCTCCCCCAGTGAATGTCAAGGGAATCCATAGCTTCCTGGGCCATGCGGGGTTCTACAGGATATTTATCAAAGATTTTTCGCAAATCTCAAGACCCCTCACAAACCTGCTAGCTAAAGATGTACCCGTTGAGTTCACAGATGAGTGCCTGCAAGCATTTCACACTCTAAAGCAAGCACTCATCTCAGCACCGATCATCCAACCTCCTGATTGGTCTCAACCTTTTGAGATCATGTGTGATGCTAGTGAGTATGCTGTTGGTGCGGTCCTTGGCCAAACCAAAGATAAGAAGCATCACGCGATAGCTTACGCTAGCAAGACTCTAATAGGAGCTCAGCTCAATTACGCTACCACAGAGAAAGAGCTCCTGGCAGTCATCTTTGCTATCGATAAGTTTTGGTCCTACTTAGTGGGAGCAAAGGTGATCATTTACACCGATCACGCTGCTTTAAAATTTTTGCTCACTAAGAAAGACGCCAAACCCCGTTTGATTCACTGGATTCTGTTACTCCAAGAGTTTGACCTTGAAATAAAAGATAAGAAAGGAGTATAAAATACCATTGCAGTTCATTTGTCGCGTATGCAGGTAACTAACATGCAAGAGTTACCTATAAATGACTTCCTACGTGACGACATGTGCTGAAGGTGACGGACTCCTACCCGTGGTCTGTAAACATTGTGAACTACATGGTTGCAGGATACGTACCACCGGGTGAAAACAGGAGAAAGCTGCAAGTCGAAAGTCGACGTCACCTTTGGGACGCCCCGTATCTGTATCGGGTATGTTCTAATGGCTTGTTGAGGAGATGTGTGCCAACAGCAGAAGGGCTACAAATCATCGAGAAATGCCACCCGGCACCATACGGAGGTCACTACAGTGTATTTCGCACACAAGCCAAAATCTGATAGTGTAGATTCTTCTGGCCAACGATGTACGAGGACACCAAAGGATTCATTCGGAGGTGTCGGAAGTGCCAATTCCAAGGAGGTATCACAGCACTCAATGCAATGCCCCTCCACTACAATCTTCAAATAGAATTATTTGACGTTTGGGGCATCAATTACGTGGGACCTTTCCAGAAGTCCCATGATTGCGAGTACATCCTTGTTGTTGTTCATTACGTGTTCAAGTGGGTTGAGGCCATGCCTTGTCGAGCAGCTGACGCCAAGCATGCCAGAAAGATGTTCAATGAGATCATCTTCCCTCGCTTTGGAACACCACGCATGGTGATAAGCGATGGAGGGTCGCATTTCATTGACAAAATATGCAGAGCATTCTTGGAGGAGCTTGGGGCCAAGCACAACATCGCCACTCCTTATCATCCTCAGACGAGTGGCCAGGCCGAAACCTCAAACAAGCAAATCAAGAACATCCTATAGAAAACGGTCAACAACATGGGGAAGGGCTGGAAAAGTAAGCTTCCTGATGCACTCTGTGCATACAGGACCGCTTACAAGACCCCATCGGCATGTCACCGTAACAGCTGGTATACGGAAAAAGTTGCCATTTGCCAGTAGAACTCGAGCACCGAGCCTATTGGGCAATTAAAAGCTAGAATATGGACCTCAAGCTAGCTGACAGGAATCAACAAAAACAGATTACCGAGCTAGAGGAATGGCGAGAGAAGGCTTATCAAAGTGCCAAGCTATACAAAGAAAGAACAAAAAGGTGGCACGATAACCGAATCAAGCTCAAGACCTTCCAACAGGGCGATCAAGTCCTGATGTTTAACTCCAAGGTGAAGCTATTCGGTCATGGAAAACTATGAAGCAAGTTGAAAGGACCGTATACCGTCATCGACACATCGTCCCATGGGGCGATCACTATTCGAGACGACGACGATAACATCTTCAAGGTGAACGGTCAACTTGAGTCTTCTCGCAATTTAGATTTTAATTAAGAAATAGATAGAATAGACTTAATTATGCCTTAATATTCCAAGGCTAATTAAATTATTTTGTCTATTAAAACTATTTTCAAAAAATATATATATTATTCTTTGAAAACAAAAAGCATTTCTTCTCAAAAATTATTTTTATCCACCGAAAATGCTTTTGTTTTATCTAAAGGTTTTTGAAAATTATTTTATCCTTAATTTATTTTCAAATGAGAGGATAATCATGCCAATCAATCAATCAAACGGGAAATCCCCCATCGGGTTTGATTTTAAAATTGAGCGGGACAAATTTTGGAAAGAAAATCGGGCGAGGAAAGGTAGGCGCGCCGTGCCTCGGCGCGCGCGCCCCCATCTAGCCTCCTCTGACCCTTGATTTTCTTCCCAAAATCCATCATCTCATCTCAATGTTCAGTATCATGGGATTTTCTGTTTCCATGTGCAGAGAGTCGAGAGGCCTGCTCCTCACCTATAAATGAAAGCCCTCACCCCTCTTCTCTTCTCACACCTTCAAGCCATTCCTCCTCTTTTGACTTAGAAAGTTCAGCAACAATGGCTCTTCTTCCCCCTCCATCCTCTGATCCTTCCTGTAAGGAGAAAGCTCTTGCTTTCGCTAAAAGTTTCTTAGAGAAAAGGGGGAAGGAAGAAGCTCCTCCCGTTTTCCTAGCCATTGAAGCACCACCTAGTGTTTCGAAAGATAGCCACCATAGCAAACGCTTCAAGCCGTCTGACTCTTCCTCCTTTAAGGCCCCTAGGTTCTCGTACACTGTTGGTGGAGCAAACGTTCCAGGTAGGGAGAAAAGGCTTTTGAGACATGACGGAAGCCCATATCCCGGTGCTCCCCATCTTGTTTGTGATCCTCCGCTTCATGGACAGCCTGATGGGTTGTTCGGCGAGGTCCCACTTAAACCCCAGGGTCGAACTAGGCCCAGTCTGAATAAGCAGATAAAAGAACTATCCACTTATATCAGATACCTCTGAGCTAGGCTAGCAGAGTGTAGCACCACTGAAATCAAGCTTGACGAGGAAATCAATGTTATTCAGACCTAGATGTTTGAGGAGCTCGGGGATGTGGCCAAGGCAGCAGGAGTAGCTTACGCCCTTTAGATCCACAGCACGAATAATTAGGCACACACTTTAATTTTCAGTATTTATTTCCCTTCAAATTTTTGTATTCCACAAGTGTGCCTATTGTATCAAGTTTTCAATTCAATAAAGTTATATATATATATATTATTTGTGCGTCTCCACTTGTCTCCACTTGTTTTTGTTGCACAAAAGGATAAAGAACAGGTACAAAAACAAGTGTGGGGGAGGCACCAACAGATGCACCAAACCACGCGGGACAACAGAACCATTTCGGTTTGCGCATCTTCTCACTCCCCGTTTTCTCACTGCTTAAATAAAAATTTGATTGGATATTAAAACATGTGGCTCCATCCCTATTTTCACCGATTGATAAGCAATTTGCATACTTTATATTCCTTTCTAAAATGCCGTATTTTCTGTGAACAACTCTTAGTAGGGACCCCATTTCTATCTAAGTTTTTATCAGATGTGAGATAGTAGGATGATATGACGCTTGCTTTTTCTCTTGCGAAGAGCTTGGGTGTTTGTTTTACAAAATTTGAAAATATAGCATGCACCTCTATGGTGATTGAATTCCTACCAAAGCCATATAACATATCTGTTTTAGCAAAACCTCTTTCATATGCTACTTGATGGATCATTGTGCTAGGGTCAAATTTTTGTTACCGATGTTAGACTACGATGATACACCATTGATTGAGGTCCACACACACCCACCAAATAAAATGCCAACTCTTACCTAGAGAGTTGCGCACAAATATGCACTGTACCATCCACCAGAAATGCCGACTTCTACCTCGGGAGTCATGCAAATAAAATGCCAATGCTCACCCTGAACGTTGCGCATCCCTAGTCCACCAAAAAGTTACTCCTCTCAGTTCATCATGACATCTCTCCATTTTAAGTATAATCATGTTCCAGAAAAGAGAGTGATGGGCCAGTCAAAAAAAATTCCAAGGGGCATAAATGGACAAGGGTTCATAAAAACAACGGGAGAATCAAAGATCCCCGTTCAAAAAAAGAGAAAAGAGAAGGTTACATTTCAATAATAGCCTACACTCTCCCAAAAATTTCCTTCTATCTATCGAAGAGAGTCATGATCCGAGGAGTAACCCAAAAAATCTGTAGAAGTAGGATCCCTCATCCACTCCACACACTTTGCACATCTCAATCACGGTGTATGGCCTGTGTCTTCATAAGGTTCAATTTTTGACTTTGGCAATATATGTGATGCAAGTAAGCCCACTTTTCATACCTACCCAGAACTCCACTCAAAAGCTTTAGTAGTAGGTTATGAAAAAGGGCAAACTCCAGAACATGCCCTTGGTGAGGAATTCATACACTTGACTGATTGAGAGCATCATTTGAGGAGCAACATGCTAGTTTTTCTTTGCAAAAATCTTTTAAAACCCTAAGTGTCTACAGCAGGGAAGAGTGAGTTGACTTGAAATCCAGGATGTTCCTTCTGCCAATCGCTATAAAATGATTTGGTAGACACCATGAATGTTCACAGATGCAGGTGAAGCTTGGAATATCCTGTATGCAAGTTATCATCTTGGGAAAATAAAACCATCTTAGACTCTTTTGCTTTACTCGAGGACGAGCAAAGAGCTAAGTGTGGGGGAGCTTGTTGGCGGTTCTTAACTCTTTTTCTAACCCCGCCAACATTAGTTTATAATTCACCAAAACACTAGAAAGAAGGATTTTATCTAACAAATTCCATAGTTTTGGTATATGGGCTTGTTTTGTAGGACATCTCTGAAATACATGAAGAATGGGCCAAGAAATAAAGAAAATTATTTATAAAAAGATTAATTCAATTTGAGCCCACTTCAAAACAAGTCTGCAAAAAGGAAAAGGCCAAACCGACGTCGATCTGCGAAATTCCCCAACATGGGCCAGGTCCAGGACCAGAGTGGAGCCCACCTGCCAAGGTCGTTCAGGGAGAGGCTCCACCCAGGCGCGCGTGCCTGGGGCGCGCTCGCCCCTGCCAGGTGGCCAGGCGGCCCCACCTTCCTGAAGGCGGTTCCACCAATCAAAGGGATAGGCGGTGCAGGGAGAATTTGTCATTTGAGCCCCCAAAACCGACCTTCTCCCCCCTATTTAAGCATAGGCTCTCTCTCTCATGTAACAACAAGTTTTTCTTCAAGTTTATTTGGTTCTACCTCCCAACATTTCCACAAGACTACACTAGAGAGAGAGTGGAGCCACTACACCTAGCTCTTATCTAGAATAGAAGCAAGGAGTGAGACAGGTCAAGAGCGGAGCAACTCTTCTCAAGTGTTCCCGGAAGCCTAGCTTCCATCGGGGCGGAGTGCCGGACTTGTCGGCTCCCTCCTCGCTTGTACCTCTACGACATCTTACTACTTGAAGTAAGTGTTCGTGTCTATCTTCTGGCTTTTACCTTTTAGCACATTACCTTTGTTGTTAAATTCTTGCTGGTTCATCGATCATCCTTGTGGCGATAGTTCTAGTACAGGACTCCTGATAAAGATGGAAGTTCCTGGCCAACGCCAGAACTGTAACAAATAGCGTAGACATGGTGTCTAAGCTAGGAGTTACCTTCGTTTGCCTCGCACTCCATGGTTGAGGGGTAGGCGACAGGTGATGACAGCCCTGTCCGTCCTCCATAATCCCCCACGTCCAGGTGCGGCATAGAGCCAAAGGCCGGCATCACTTCGGAGACCAGGTGTGATCCGATGCTCGAAGCAAGGACTTAGCGACATAGCTAACCTCTGAGGATAAAGCCATTAGAAAAGCCTCATTACCCCAGTACCACTCTCCTGTCTCTAGGCAACATCGTTAAGAGAAAACCTACCTTTGCCGTTCCTTGTGGAAAATAAGATATTAGTTCGTTCATCATGTCAGCATCGGCTATTTTAGCTAATCGCACGTGCCTTAATAAATACATCATGTGTCTATTCGATTCCTAGCTTGTCTATGCATTTCGGTCTTAGTATAATGTTGAAAGTATCAAGTAGATCTGTTAATCTCTTTTGGAGGATCTTTTAATGTGGCTGTAGCGGCTGTGACCGATCTCACAACTAGATTTCATCTGGATTCAGACGCCGTCGGTTAACAGAACTATTTGTTATTAGCAACAGTGTATTAATTTCCGAGTCGTACGGATAGGTTAGGCGATTGATAGATCACGTGCTGTAAGCCATTGTTCGGATAAGTATCACATATCAGATTTAATGTTTTCCTGGAATATTTATTGTTCTATCTCCTGGTTTGTCATATTTATCCCTATTTTGACTAATGAAATCGGCTTTCCTGTTAAGCTATCCATACATGTTGATTTGCCGATTTATCCGTAAAACATGCTGGTTATTGACTTTCTAGTCAATGCCCTGATCAAGTCGGCTATTTGGCCATATATTTGGAACTATCTAGAGAAACACCGACACGTTCCACCTTTTGTTACTGATCATTTTCTCTCCTTGTCAATTGCAGGGTCAAATTGAGTGGCACGCTACGGACTGGATCAACCGGGTAGCCTATTCATGAAGCCACAGGGATTGGAGCGCCGCTCTTACTCTGGTCTACCTGGCTTGTAAGTGCCTGTTGACGCGAGGGTCACATTTTTGCGTCAATAGAAGTCAATAATGTTCAACTCATTTCTTAGCTTGCAAAATCTTGCTTCATCCAATGGCTTTGTGAATATATCCACTAATTGATCATCAATGCCCACACTCTTAATTTTGATATCCCCCTTTGCTTGGTGATCTCATATGAAGTGATGGCGAATATCAATGTGCTTTGTTCTTGAGTGTTGAACCGGGTTCGTGGCAATCTTAACGGCACTCTCATTATCACATAGCAATGGCACTTGCTCAAACTTAATTCGAAAGTCCATTAGTGTGGCCTTCATCCAAAGTAGTTATGCACAACAACTTCCTGTGGAGATGCCTCGGCCGTTGATAATGCAACCGAATTTTGCTTCTTAGAGGACGATGATACAAGTGACCTTCCAAGCATTTGACATGTGCCCGATGTTCCCTTTCTATCAACCTTGCATCCAGTATAATCTGAATCTGAATATCCAATTAGCTCAAATTGTGCACCCCTAGGATACCACAATCCAACATTTGGTGTATGCTTCAAGTACCTCAATATTCTCTTTACCACGGTCAAATGACATTCTTTGGGAGAGGCTTGAAACCTTGCACATGTGCATAAACTAAACATAATATCTAGTCTTGATGTGGTCAAATAGAGCAAACTTCCAATCATTGACCTAAACAATTTTTGATCAACCGGTACTCCTCCTACATCCAAATCCAAGTGTCCATTTGTGGACATAGGTGTTCTATTTGCCTTTGCGTCTTCGATGTTGAACTTTCTAAGCATGTCCTTCAAATACTTGACTAACAAATGTGCCATGCTTAAGTTGCTTGATTTGCAATCCAAGAAAATAGCTCAATTCACCAATCATAGACATTAAACTCCTTTGCCATCATTTTCCCAGACTCTTCACAAAAGTCATCATTTGTTGAACCGAATATGATATCATCAACATAGATTTGGCAAACAAACAAATCACTTCCAATTCTTTTAGTGAAGAGAGTCATGTCAACCTTACCCATTTTGAAACCCTCTGAGAGGAGAAAATCTCTCAATCTCTCACACCATGCTCAAGGTGCTTGCTTCAAACCACAGAGAGCCTTGCTCCACTTGTACACATGATTGGGCTTTTTAGCATCTTCAAATCCCGGGGTTTGTTCCACAAAGACAAGCTCATTAATCTTCCCATTCAAGAAGGCACTCTTCACATCTATTTGATATAGCTTTATGTTGTGAGAGCATGCATATGCCAATAAGATTCTAATTGTTTTCAACCTTACAACGGGTTCATATGTTTCACCAGAATCCAAACCTTCTACTTGGGTGTATCCTTGTGCTACTAGCCTTGCCCCCGTTTCTCACTACCACACCATCCTCATTTTGCTTGTCCCGAAATACCCATTTTTTTCCAATTACATTGTGGTCTTTGGGTCTCAACTAACTCCCAAACTTGATTTCTAGTGAAGTTGTTTAACTCTTCATGCATTGCATTTACCCAATCCGGATCTTTCAATGCTTCATCTATCTTGGATGGTTCAATTGATGACACAAATGAGTAATGCTCACAAAATGATGCTAACCTTGACCTTGTTTGCACACCACTCCTCAAATCTCCAACTATTTGATCCATAGGATGATCCCTTGCAATTGCTTGATTTATTGTTGGAGGGCCACTAGAACTTGATGGTTGAATATTTGCTTGCACAATAGGACTTGGACTTGCACTTGTCACTTGATCTTGATCATGAGAGCCACTTATGCTTGGAATGTCTTCTACTTGCACACTTGATGATGGTTTGACTTGAATTGATTCATCAACTTGAACTTGAGCTTCTCTAGGTTTTATGTCTCCAAGTGCCATATACTTCATTGCTTCTTCCAACTTGGCTCCTCTCACATCATCTAAGTTTCCAATTGCAACTTGAGAGCCATTTGTTTCATCAAATTTCACATCATGAACTTCCTCAACAATGCCATGTGTCTTGTTGTAAACTCTATATGCCTTTCAAATTTGCTTAATCTTGTGCCTTTCTTCAATATGTAGTACTTGCAACAAAACACTCTAAAATATGAAATATTTGGCTTTCTTCCAATCAAGAGTTATGGTGTCTTGTTACTCTTGGAGCTTGCTGTCGATGAAATATCGACGGCAGTCTGCCAAGGGTATCCCCAAGACAGAAGAAGATTGGCGAGGGTGTGCTAAAGACTACGAGCTAGACGTCAAACAAAGGACAGAACACACGGTTCACCTAGGTTCGGGCCGCAAAGTGCGTAATACCCTACGTCCTGCCTTCTATTATTGATATGAGATATGTCTAGACCTTGATGGTCTGAGTTACATGATCGTTGTGATCTGTTGTGTTGTCCTCTAGAGGATCCCTACCCCTCCTTATATACTCTGAAGGGACAGGTTTACAAGTAACGTAGCCTATTTGGTACTATTACAATATAATGCGGTGTACGCCGTGCGCCGCACGCCTCCATCTTATGGGCCGGGCCGCCTTCTTCGAGCAGGCCCAAGGCTGGCCGTGAGGGTATAGGGGGTTTATACCCCCATACCTAGTCCCCGAGCACCATGGATCTTGAGGTAGAGCTCCATCTTGACGATCGCCGACCAGTGAGGATTGAAGTCTTCAGGTTGTCAACCAGATTCCCGACCAGCTTGACTGGTAGCCGACCACTGTGTCGGTCATGGCGGAGTGTCGTTGAAAGAAGCATGTTGCTCTAGCAAAAGAAAAAAGTTACCCGCGTCTGGTGACGTGGACCCACTGTAGCTTATGATGCTTCGCATAGTTGGCGTAGAATAATATCCGACCATTAGTATGATCATAATAGGTAGAGGTCGTGCCTCTAGCATAAACAGAGTGAACATAAGCCGAGTCACTGCGAAGTGACGTGGGCCCACGTAGTCCTCAAGCTTGGTAGAAGATGGGAACATGTTGTGGCAAGCTTTAAAGAATAAAGCCGACCACCTAGAAAACTGGCGCCTCGTGCACGAAGTAGATGAACACCGAGGAGTCCCCAGTTTAGCTGGCAACCACGTAGCTGACGATGAAGCCTGAGCGCCGAGCAGTCCCCAGCTTAGCTGGCGACCACGTAGTTGACGATAAAGCCTGAGCGCCGAGCAGTCCCCAGCTTGGCTGGCGATGCTCGCTCGAAAAAGACGAACGCCGTGCAGTCCCCAGCTTAGCTGGCGACCACGTAGCTGATGATGAAGCCTGAGCGCCGAGCAGTACCCAGCTTAGCTGGTGACCACGTAGCTGACGATAAAGCCTGAGCGCCGAGCAATCCCCAGCTTAGCTGGTGACCACGTAGCTGACGATAAAGCCTGAGCGCCGAGCAGTCCCCAGCTTGGCTGGTGACGCTCGCTCGAAAAAGACGAACGCCGTGCAGTCCCCAGCTTAGCTGGCGACCACGTAGCTGACGATGAAGCCTGAGCGCTGAGCAGTCCTCAGCTTAGCTGGCGACCACATAGCTGACGATAAAGCCTGAGCGCCGAGCAGTCCCCAGCTTGGCTGGCGACGCTCCCTCGAAAAAGACGAACGACGTGCAGTCCCCAGCTCCGCACTGGTCGGTAGGAACCAAGCAGCCCAACCAACTGGTCGGCGGTGAAGTCCTGGATGATGACCCCCCTTGACTGATCCAGTCCCCGAGCGTAAAAGATGAGCTCGGCGACTGAATCGTGCACCGTTGATTGACGCCAAGTAGATTAGTTGGAGTATTGCAGCGTCCGAGGAGAAGAACGCAGCTCCAAAGGATTTGCCCATGGCTCGGCGTGGCTTGCTTGCAGCCTGACGTGACTCGGACAGCTCGCTAGACTTCTTCGTTGCTTCCTCATCGATTGGTTCAAAGACACGTAATCACGTATTCCTCTTGCTAGCTTGCATGTACGTAGAGACTGATGCACGAACGCCTACGTGGGCTTGGATTCCTTGTATATGTATGGGTCGATGCATGCAAATTAGCTTTTGTATGGTGGCGTAGATTATCACGTCATCTATTAATCGAATCTTGACTCCTGAAGCTATGGAGACGACAGCCGATTGGATCTTGTAGATGTGTAAGCGCCCTTATTGCTCGTCGTCAGAAATTAGAGATACACACGAGCGTGTGCATATTTGGTCCTTGCTTGGTTGCCGCTGTGTGGATGCGTCAACTGGCTGATCTGTAGTACGCTAGCCAAATTACGGTGCGCTGCCCAGGAAGCCTTGTATGTTAGATGTAGATGGATCTACATGCCATTCTTTCCTGGCTTGCTGTGGTGCTCCGACAGGATGCCGTGTTGATGCGGGATGCTACGGATGATATTTGGTGAACAGAGCCGCGGCAAGCCGTCGATGACGGCCGCCGACAGGTTGGTGTGGGACGACAATGAAGCATTGACGACGATGAGAGTTGGCATGAGAGGCCGAGACAAATGCAGTCTATGCGATGAGATGGCGATGATCGCCGTTGGTGATTATCTTGTATGGCTACGCACGAAGATGTACGTCGAATGTCCGCCAGCTTGACTTGCACATGACCGGGACTCTTATGCACGGCTCACTCGGACAGCTCGACGATGACGCAGACGGCTCGGCGCGGCTCGATGGGCTCGCGGACGGCTCGACGCGGCTCGAACAGCTCACCGCCGGCTTGATACAGCTTAAATAGCTCACTTGATATGGCTCGGCATGGCTCAGACGGTGTGACGCAGCTCGCTCGACGGCTTTGAACAGCTCGCCGACACGGTGTCGGTGGCCGGTGTCGGTGGCCAGTTTCATGTGAGCCAAAAGGTGCAGATCCGGACTGAAACAGCCAGCGGGCAAAACACATCACTGTGCAGATTGTCGAGGTCGCCGCGGTGATGCAGTGTTGGTCGATGGCCAAGGCCGACGCAGGTGCGTAGTCGCCCGAGCATTGGTGCGCACGGACATAGTGGGAGTGCGCGTGCTGTGCAAACCACGGAGCCGACGGACACGCAGAATCATGACATAGATCGGTGAAGGCCATCACATGGAGAGGCAGAGCTAACGAGGCGAGACGAGATTGATCGAGTCTTGACCCTGATGAGTGGTGCACGTAGCGTGGCCCGTTGACGTGAACATATATACGCTCGTTGTCACCCCGCCATCATGTGGTAGTGGTACTGGCGAGCTCGCGGAGTTGTACGCTGCTTCCCCGGCCGACTGCATGCCGAACCGATCTGCTAGGACGGCTCATACGGGAAGCACCGCGGAGTCCCGCTAGCTGTATGTCATAGTTGATGCCGGATCACCGGCGGAAGGCGCCGGCAGAGTCTGCCGCAGGGTCGAGCCGAGGATCTGTGTTGATCTTGCGCGTACTTCACTCATGCATGAATATATGCATATAAGTAAAGCCAAGGTTGATACGTTGGTTATTTTGGCTAGCAATGCCTGTGTCATCTACAAGGTGGTGTAGATCGTAGGTCCTCCGATCCTTTGTTGGTCTGGGCAGTGAAACGACGACGAGGCTGTACAGTGCGTGGTACTGAGCTCTGGACTCTGGAGAGGAAACTGCCGTGGGAGTCCCCAGCTTATCTGGTGAGGCTCAGCGTGACTGACGAGGAAGACCACGCAGCGAGCGATCAGACTAGCTGGTCGGCGAACACGGAGCAGTCCATTCAATTGGTCGGCGGCAAAGTGTACGGAGTGAACGCCGAAAAGGTCCGACCAGTTGGTCGGATGGTGGAGTCCGATGTCGGGCAGTGCGACCACCCTGATGATGATCTTTTGTCCTTCCCTACTTCTCCAGTCCCCGAGCGTGAGAATAAGCTCGGCAACTAAACTTAACCCATTGCTTTTGGTGTAGAGGCTTCGTGAAGCCTGGGAACATGCCGACCAGGTTAGGACCTGGGAGTCGGGATTACATGCTTGTCGTGACAAGTGTATTTATCATGTAAAACTATGCCGTAGATCGCTCGACAGTACTCAAGGAGTATCGACGCTAGGCGTGTGTTAGGGAATCCAGCCTTATGCGGAGGTCGAATTGTCGATCTGGGCAAAGAAGTGTAGAAATCTGTTAGTATATGAATTCATGACTGTGAAGAAATATAAATTAAGTACAAATTTTATGAAAGACGACAAGCGTAGCGAGCTTGGTTGTCATTGAGAGTCGAGCCTTTGTATGGCGACTGGGTATAGCGGGTGCGTGTAGTCGATTCCACCCTAGAGACAAAACAGCTCTTATGTGACTAGGAGGCCTCGAGGTGAACGGTCGCGATGCCGGGACACTGAGGGGCTAGTACCGTCAGAGAGCAGCTACCGGTATCACCTGTGTTGAATCAGTCAAAACACGTTGTTGGAGGAACCGAGGTAGTGCTTTTTCTGTTTTGTAGGTCTGAGGAAGACCGTGTGGCGCGTGTAGTCGATTTCACCCTTGGAGACAGAACAGGGTGACCACGAGTGAACGGTCGTGATGCCGGGACACTAAGGGGCTAGTACCGTCGGAGCGGCTACTGGTATCTCTTGTGCTGAATAAGGCGACGAGTCAAAACACGTTGTTGGAGGAACCGAGGTAGCGCTCTTTCTGTTTGTTCCAGGGGAAAGACTGTACGGCGCATTATGACAACATGAGCATCTTTAAGATGGCTGACATGGTAAATATTTAGACGTCGAGCGCACTCTTCGAGTGGTCGGTAAAGATTTTCGAAGATACGTGCATCACGAAGATGTATGTATAATGAAGAGATATATAATCGATGGAATATTTAATTAAAGTATTAATACTTAGCTTTTGTTTGAAGACGTGAAGTCATCGTGGTCGAGTAGTTGGGCGTGGTTCAGACGGCTTGCCGATGGCTCGTGCAGCTCTCTTAGCAGCTGGATCAGGACGGACAGCTTACGGCTTGGCGTGGCCCGTACGTCGAGTTGGGTGGTTCCACGAGACCGGCGGACGGCTCGGTGACAGCTCGGACGGCTTGCCGTACAGCTTTGGACGGGCAAACGAGCCACTTGCCGATGAGATGACGCAGAACGACGATGAGTAATTGGGTTCCTTGGCAAAATAATCACGTGTGTATGTAGATACCTAGATATATGGTATATATATCATTAGATTAAAAATAAATATGGGGTATTGACTTAGCTTTGTTCAATTGCATGGAAGAATAAGATCTCGGTGTTTTGAGCTCTTGAAGCCCTTGCACGTATCTTGCATGGGGGCTGTAGCTTGACACGCCTTTTTTTTTGTTTGCTTGCCTTCCTGGAGCGCACGTTGCATTGACATGAGGACCCAGGTCTTGTATGCAAGTCCGAATCGGTAGAGGTAGACACCGGAATCGGATTTGATCGGGGCACGGTGCTTGCTGATCGGAAGTGGATCATGCCGTTGTAACTTTCGTCGATGGAGCCGGAATCCTGTGCAGACGTGACGCCGGACGCAGTCATTAGGGCTAGGGATCCTATATCCCGTGCATGCATGTAGCTGTCCGAGCTGTATCTAGCGGCGAGTCCGTCGCAAGCATATGGAAGGACGCCACCACCAGAAGTTGAGTCGCCACGGATGGCGGTGATCTTGAAGGACGGCCGCTGCAGGATGCTGAGTCGCCGCGGACGACGTCAATGAAAAGATTCCATTTAGCTTGATTGATGTCGACTAGAGTGGTCGGCGCATCACGATGGTGTTGATGGATCGGAGGCGATGAGATTGTCTGGTCGGCGGAGACGAAGCTGGTCGTCCCTCTAACCTTTGGTCTATCTTCATGTCGTCGGTCGCGGCGCCTTTCTTCACGATGATCATCATTGCAACGTGACCGATGGCCGGAGCGAGGGGTCTGAGCGACGTCATCCCCGTGCCATTGGATGGCTGCCCGGAGCCGTAGTCGAATAAAAATAGTTGTCGGAGCACATGTACTGAGCTCCATTGCATATGGTGGCAAAGTCCTCGGGCGTGTCCAGCTTTGCTTCTGTAAAGCTGGAATAGAAGACCTTCTTTGCTTCTGTAAAGGCTATGGTGTAGCTTGCATGGTGGTGTAGTAGATTGTACGTAGTCTTCATGTACTTGCAAGGAAAACTGCTGAGAGATTTATTATCATAGAGTGGGGTGATCGGCGTGTTGTGGTTGGGGCTGGCCGGAGTTTATCCCTGAAGGTGCGGAGCCCTCGGACGTTGTCCGACCAAGGCGAGGCGTAGTCCGGGATGCAGGTCGGCAGATTCCTTGCACTTCCTTGGTTAACGCCGAGACGTCGTGTGTCGCCGTTTGAAAGCTGTTGGAAAATCACGAAGGCAGATGTAGATATATCTAGAGATATAAAAATGCTTTATCAAACTAGTATAATGCCCGTGCTAACGCCACGGTTTTATTTTAGGGAAGCACATTGAAACAACCAAATGTCGAATTATTTTTCCATAGTTCAACTTTCATGCAATTGTATTTGAGCATTTATACAATTTGAGAATCACTTTCGCATAAGAAGGCATAATAAAGTTATTTCTCTCATTGACCATCTAATTTATATTCTGCCCAAGTCCTTAAGCATGTCTTGGAGATCTTCAGGGTTTATGGAATGCATGTTGCCTCAATGCTTTGTAGTAGTAATAGTGGTAAACAAGGAATCTGTTGACGCTAAATTAGGTCAACACACCGGGTAAGAAGCTTGATCGCTCGATGTAGGACAAGCCGAATTCAGGAATCGGCCGGTGCCTAGTAGATGTCCACACCTGGACCTTGTGCCTCCAGCGATGAGCGCGATACGCAAGACACGTCGCCGGAGGAGCCTCGTCGGGAGCGCGATACGCAAGACACGCCGGCGAAGTCTCTTGAAACCCGAAACCCCACACGCCTGGGATGGACCTCGTGTGGACATGCAGCAGCTATGGGCTACCCTAGCTGGCTTGACCGCTCTAGAGCCGTGTTCTCGTCGATCACCTGTCCATGATAGCGACGACGAAGAAAGAGGGTAAAGAGGAGAGAAATTAGGGTAAAAAGAGATAGATTGGTTTGTGTTTGATTGACGATTGATTGGATGGGATCAATCGGCCATGTACCCCTTATTTTATAGGGGGTAGGGGTGGTCTTATCCCGTTGAAAAACCAATGTGGTACTATTAATTTGTCCCTCATTAGAGTTTTTCCTTAGATTGGGCTAAACACTAATCATGGGCCTATTTAATTAACATGGGCCCAATTTGAGTGTCAACAGATGTCCCCTGTTTTCAGGTGAATGATACATTGAACCTGAAAACACTTCTCAAACATACCGAGCAGCAACGATACCCATCACATCGGCTATCCAGTGACTAAGGACGATGTATACATCGGCCATTTTTATGCTAAGGGCGATACATGTATCGGCCATTGCTTGGAGAGCACTTAGGCTTCTTGCCAAATACTTGGGAAATATTTTTTACGATACCTCATCAATTGCTTTTATGAGACGTTCCTTTTTCATTGTCTCTAGCATATAAGAGTTTTCGCGTATCACCTTGATCACTCTCAAAGGACCCTCCCAATTAGGAGACCACTTGCCAAATTAATTGCTCTTCGATCCAATAGGGAGTATGGTTTTCCACACTAGATCTCCTACTTGGAACGACTTGCTTCTTACTTTCTTGTTATAGGCCCTTGCGACACGCATCTTGTCTTTCTCAGTTTCCTTTAGAGCTCTTAACCTCTTGTCGGTCACTTCATCTATGTTGTCCATCATGAGATCATGGTACACCACAGCGGATAGATTATTTTGTTTAGCAAATCTGAATGCACTCAAGTTTACTTCAATGAGAAACATAGCTTCTTGACCATGGACCAATTCAAAAAGAGTAACCTTGGTAGCACCATGCTTTGATATGCGATACGCTCACAAAGCTTCTGACAAAACTTCATGCCGCCTCCTCGGGGTCTCTTCAATCTTCCTTTTGATGAGCTTGATCAAGGTCTTGTTACCAGCTTCATTTTGGCCATTAGCTTGAGCATAGCATGAAGATGAATTGATAATCTTAATTTTATATGATTCAGCAGAAGCCCTCACTTCTTCGGACATAAAGGATGTCCCTTGATCTGTATGCAATGTTTGAGGGATGCTGAATCTATGAATTATATGCTCTGTAAGAAACTCAATCACCTCCGTGTGTGTCATGTTCTTCAAAGGGACCGCCTCACACCATTTAGTGAAATAATCCGTGACAACCAAGACGAACCCCTGCCCCGTTGAAGATGGGGGATGGATTTGGCCAATGAAGTCAAGCCCCCAACCTCTGAACGGCCATGGCTTCATGATAGGATGGAGCTCCGAAGGGGGCACCATCTGAATGTTTTCGAACCGTCGGCACTCTTCACAGCCTTTGTAGTAGTGAAAGCAATCGACTATCATAGTAGGCCAATGGAAACCAGCCCTTCTCAACAACCACTTCATCTTAGGAGCCGATTAATGCGTAGCACAAACTCCCTCATGGACTTCTCCCATAGCCACTCTTGCTTGATCGGAGCCTAAGCACTTTAGCAACAAACCATCAGCTGTTCTTCTATATAGTTCATCATGCTGCAATGTATATTTGAACATAAGCCGCCGGATGCTTTTGTCAACTTTAGCATTAGAATCCTATAAATATTTTATTAAGGGAGTCCTCCAATCCTTCAAATCGGTACTAGGATTACCAGAACCTGAACTAGACCGATTTGGGACGTTCTCTGGCAAATCAGTGGCGTACGCCTCAGAGGAGTCGGCCAGGCTGACTCTAGGAGTCGGCTTAGCCAGCTTGGTCTGCCTACCAGCAGGGCCGGCTTGGCCGACTGTGCCAGCCGGCTTAGCCGAGTTAAGGCCGGCTTGGCCGGCTAACTTTGCCGAATCGGCCGAGCCGGCTCGTCCGAGACCTGCACGAAAAAATTCACATCTTCATGCATCGGCTTTTTTTGTATGTGAAAATTACACCCATCGACGTCAAAGCCTGATGCCTGTTGAGCTAGCATGTTAGCCTTTTGATTTTCATGCCTTGGAATATGCCGAATTCGAAATTCGGTCAATGCATTAACATAGAGGCATATATCATGATGAATATCAAATAGTTATCTCTTTTAAATGTTAAATCTTGCTAGCCACTTGCTAAACCATCATCAAGAAATCATCATTGGCCTCAACATGTTTTACCTGCATGGAGTGCAATATTCCCAAGCCGAATAAAAGAACCTCATTCGGCATGGATATTGGGGCAAATATAATTTTAATCGGCTTGATGTCTCAAATAGCGCACCATTATGAGAAACAATAATTATGCCAACACCTTGGCCTTATTTGCAAACTGATTAATTGAAATAAAGCCTCCATGGGTAACAAACAGGTAATTGATCTCATATCCTAAATCAATTCTATGCTCAATGATTAAAATCTGCAATGACTTGACCTTTAAATATTTTTAATAGCTCAAAAGTCAAGCCATATTCAGCAAAAGCGTATGCCCACTTGCCTGTCCTAACAATGAGGATTAGCCGATATAACATGAGTTATCACATCGGCTTGGCTTGCAATGACACATGTACTTGCCATAAGATAATGTCTCTTCTTAGCACAAGCATAGTACAGTGACAAGCATATATTTTAAAATATGGGCATACCTTGTGTTGCCATAAGATAATGTTGCTTTAAATTTGTGCTTAAAAGAAAAATCTCCAAGTTGCTTGTTATAGAAGTTTGTGATGTCTTCATGTCTGCATCATTCCATTTCTCAATTGCCGAAGTCAACATGTTAGACACTTCAACAAACCCACTAGTTCATGCAAATGACTTGGAATAATTTTTAAACTAGCATCATACTTAGAGAAATTATACTTCTTGGTTAATCTGAGCTTTGCTCGGGACGAGCAAAGGTTTAGCGTGGGGGAATTCGTTGACGATAGCTAAGGCCTATATTTTATACTCAAAACATCGTCAGCAGGCCCCATTTCCAAGGAAGATGGGCACTACAGGAGCATACTTTATCAATAATTAGTTCCACTTGTACTCTTAGCTTGTGTTTGCAGGGAAGATGGAAATGAGCTTTGTGAGACCCACATTGAGGGTCGGCCGACCCAACAATGGGCCCACCTGGCTCTGGCCTTCGAGCATGATCCATGGCATGCTCCCTGGAGTCCTTCCCATCCCTTGGATCCAAGTGTGCTTCCTCTTAACGGTCCAAATACTTAGCACATGGATCCATGGGTTCACATGTAAGCAAGCAAGGGAACAAACGAGCTCAGCTCAGGATTACATTTCGCATGACAAATGGGGACACCATGGGGAGCAATGCTGGTGGGCCCACCCCTCCAGAGTAGGGTCGGTCGACCTGGACTTTGGGGGGTCTCACCACCATCTTTGCTCCACCGACTTGCTGACCTTCTAGAAACTCCAGGGTGTCCCCACAGGACAGAAACCCAAGTCGGCCGACCTGGGGCTGTGGGCCCCCCGAAGGCGGTTGCACTCCACCGACTTCCGCAGCACATTTCCCATGTGTGGGAAATCACAGGCATCCATCTAGGTCGGTTCCAAGGCGGGTATGATCCTACGGAGGCTATGCGACGTCACGCGGATTGATGACATGGCGGTTTCTACACCCCTACTGCACCCAGCACTATAAATAGACCCCTAGGCATTATTTGTCACACACACCTACACCTACACATTTACACTCTCATTCTTAGTAGTAGTGTCCCTCTGGTGGATTCTCTCCTCCAGTTGTAGAGAGGCGAGTTCGGGAGAAGATCTGGGCCTGTCGGAGTCTCTCCTGTCTGCTCCAGGTCTTGTAAGTTCAGCTCAGGTGCGAGTATTTAATTGAGCATTTAGTTATATTATTAAAGCATTTACTGGTTCCTTGTTTGGTACTTAGTATTTATTATTCAGTATTTACTTACTGCATAGTATATACTGGTGTGAGTGCTTTACCTCGTCGACGGGTAGAGTAGTAATTAATAGTGTAGACGTGGGGTCTAGGCTATTGATTACCCTGGATTGCATTCAGTTCAACGGATCGCAGTGGTAGCCGGCAGGTGGTGACAGCCCTGTCCGGCCTACGTATTCCACCACGTTAGTTCTGCTCTGTAGGACCTAGGGGTGGACTCGCCTGCTCCCATGAGTTGGTCGGTCCCAAGCGCCCGAGGTAGATACCTTAGTGATCACTCTTTGCTCAGTTATCAGTAGTACCTTAGCTCTGCTATCCAAGAACCTGACTCCCTTTTCATCACCAACCTTGGACCTCTTGGCTTTAGATTAGAACACTTCATGTTCCCCGTGGATTAAATACGATACCTTGGAATACTCCCGGGTGAAAGCTACATTGGCATCCGTGCGCTTGTGGATTATATCTATTAGGCATAGGATTTGCCTGGTTTTCTTTCCCATCTCTCGAGTTGTCCATCTTCGAACAGAGGTCCTAGACTTTAGGCAAAAGGAGAAGGAGTCACTTGGTGTATCATGGGCCCGTTTAATAGATCTAATCCTTTCTGGCCCTGACCTTGCTATATCCGACCCAGTCCTATTACAACACTTTTACATGGGTCTTCGCAAAGAGCCTGCGGGTGAAGGAAGAACCATTCTCAATAAGATCTTTGAGAACACCCCTTACACTGGGATTCATGATGAGTTTCCCAATGAAGTACCCGAAGAGCCGATAGAGGAAGAGCCACAGCCTGTAGAGGCCAAATCCATAGGTCCTCCTTCTTTGCCCACCTTCGAAACATTGCCCGAGCCTAGTCTTTGACTTAAATTCAACCTTAGTTATCGCCCAAGTTTCTTCCCCTATGAGTGTTACGACGATCTATTACTTGAAGATTTTGGCAATGCGTTGAACCACCCATTGGAGGAGAAACACACACACTGGCACCACGAGGTCGAAGAAGGTGTCTCGATGGCTGAATCCACAAATTGCACGTCCCATGAACCAGCCTTTAAACCTACACCTCACATCCCAAATCCTCAAAAGGAAGAAGAAATTCTACCTTTTGTTTACCCTGCTGATTTTGAGTATGATCTTTCCTTCGATTCTGATTTGAAAGATACCTCGAATTCATGGGTCCCAGAGAGAACTCTGGTGGAGGTTGGGATACAAGAAACTCTTCAAGGAAAAGAGTTCGGGGATCCCTTCGAAGAAGAGCCACAAATGTTTGAATCAAAATCAACCAACTCTTCTCGTGTGTCCCTCCTTAACACATCCCTCGAACCTATCCTTGATCCCGACAAAGTCCCTAGTGCTCTACCCCATAAACCTCATTATGATGAATCCCATTGTTATGGGAACTCATTGATGAATCTTTTAGAGAGAGAGCACGTAAGGCATGGGTGCCACTCTGACCAATGGCAACAATTAGAGAAAATAGATAATCTCTCTGCCTTTATTGGTCAAGAATGGTTGGATGGTGTAGGATCATGCACCAACATCGTCAAGTTGCCCGATCGTGTTAGAAGAATAAATTGCAACATCATGGGCATCTGTGGTGAGTTTTGCTATGAACCCAGCCTTGGGATTAATATCATTCCTGAACCCTTTGTCCCTAACAAATACTCTCTAGAACATTTACCACAATCGCAAAGCCTTCTTGAACTTTCTTCTAGTCTAGTTGTTGACTGTGAAGGAGTTCTAAGGGCTGTTCCTGTTGTGATAATTGAACTTAGAACCTCCCTAGATTTCCATGTCTTTGATCTTCCTGGATTATCCCCTCATCTCACATTCATTGGAAGGTCAATCATAGACAATGGTCTATGAAGTTCAACTTTGGAGTTGCCCATAGGTAGGGATTATATATCTGTTTGGATCACACCATCCACACAGGGAGAACCCATACCTAGTTCCAATCCAAAGGAAGAGGTAATGTCGATCTCTCTGCTAGATTTGAATCAACCACGGTTCAAAGAGGCAAGACATTGGTCAATGGGCATTCATGAGGAATCGACTTTGGAGATTGAAAAGGAAAACCATACCAATGAGCATGGAGGTTACATCTTGGAACATTCACAGGATCCATGCTCATATGAGAACTCTCCAAAGTCACCACCTTGTCCTCTCTGCTTTTATGAGAGACACAACCATCCTTCGCTCTCAACTCACAAACATTTAAAAAGGATGGTTGTGGATGCATTTGTGTACCACAAGTTCTGCAAGTCTCGTAATTGCAGAGGCATAACTCTTGTAGTTTCAAACTGCCATAGTCGAGCTTATGACTTAAAACAACAGCACTACTAGGAGATAGCCTAGCCTTTTTACCTCTTTATCTTTCCCTTCTTAGTAAAATAAACTTAAATAAAATAATAATAATAATAATAATAAAATGAGCCTTACAAGAACCAGATTTAGGACAAAGTTTCCCTTCGGGCATTTTTGGTCACTAACCGTACAGGTGGCGCTTGAAAAGAACGAAGAGTCATACAATGTCCAAGGATATGAAAGGTGTCCAACATTGACACTAGGCCTTTAATGTCGATCGACATAAAAGTCCTAGTGTGGGGAAGGCTGCATGATCCTTATCTACCATCTTTTCGGCCTTCGCCATTTTGGCACGCCGGTTTGCACTCCCTCTATCCCCTCTTGATTCATCTTAAGTTTGATGTGCCAAAAGTGTTGAATGATTAAAATCAAACATAAAACTTGCCTTGTTCTCCTCAAAGTTTGAGTGAATTGAAATCTTGATCACATAAACCAAACTTAAAATTTGTCTTGAGAAAGTTAAGATTAATCTTGATTTGTGATTCTCTCAAAGTTGGCCGGTATAAACTTTATTCCATGATCATAAACTTGATGCTAGTGGGAAATAACTTTATAGGATCACATGTTAACTAAGTTGTTGTGAGATGTGATATAGTAAAGATAGAAGTATTACATCCTTTCTATACTTGATCTTGGAGAAAATTATGTTGGATAAAACTTTGAAAACCTCATGGCTTAGTAACTCCTCAATGGTGAGAAATTCCTCCCAAGGCCAAATGACATGCTCTCTCTATATATATACCTTCTGCCATGGCTGCTTGTTTATCATTGAGGTTTGTCAAATTGTTGAACCTAACTTAGATTGGGGTCATATACATAAGACTGAGACTCACTAGCACCCACCAAATAAAGCCAACTCTTACACTGAGAGTTGCGCGCAACATGCACCCATCCATCCACCAAAAATGTTATACTCATACACTGGGACTAAGCAAAAAGAAACTTTGGTTAGGAAAATACTCCAAGTTCTATTGTATGGTCTTCTCTTATCATCCTCTCTAGAGAGACATGGCTAAAAAAAAGAAGAAAGAGAGACAGTAGAATAAGGGACACATCAGAAGTCCCAAAGCTTCTTGTAGGAAAAGAAAATATTGTGGTAGCCATATCTCTAGAATTAAATTTCCAAAAGAGAAAGATCAAATCTCAAAAAGGAGTATAGTTTAGATGGTAGGATATATTCCACACACTCGCACGTCTCAATCTAGCATATGACTTTGATCTCGACCTGGTTCGGTCTTTGACTTACCAACATATGAGAGGCAAGTATGCCCACCTTCATACCTAACCAAAACTCTACTGAAAAGCCTTAGGATAGGTCATGAAAAGGCAACCATCAATGCCTTGGTAAGGAATCATACACCTTTTGAGTGATTTGAGTGTACCACTTGAGGAGTTTACCAAAGCCATGTTGCTTTAAATTTGTGCTTAAAAGAAAAATCTCCAAGTTGCTTGTTATAGAAGTTTGTGATGTCTTCATGTCTGCATCATTCCATTTCTCAATTGCCTAAGTCAACATGTTAGACACTTCAACAAACCCACTAGTTCATGCAAATGACTTGGAATAATTTTTATACTAGCATCATACTTAAAGAAATTATACTTCTTGGTTACTCCGAGCTTTGCTCGAGATGAGCAAAGGTTTAGTGTGGGGGAATTTGTTGACGATAGCTAAGGCCTATATTTTATACTAAAAACATCATCGCAGGCCTCATTTCCAAGGAAGATGAGCACTACAGGAGCATACTTTATCAATAATTAGTTCCACTTGTACTCTTAGCTTGTGTTTGCAGGGAAGATGGAAATGAGCTCTGTGGGACCGACATTGAGGGTTGGCCGACCCTACAATGGGCCCACCTGGCTCTGGCCTTCGAGCATGATCCATGGCATGCTCCCTGGAGTCCTTCCCAACCCTTGGATCCAAGTGTGCTTCCTCTCAACGGTCCAAATACTTAGCACATGGATCCATGGGTTCACATGTAAGCAAGCAAGGGAACAAACAAGCTCAGCTCAGGATGACACTTCACATGACAAATAGGGACACCATGGGAGCAATGCTGGTGGGCCCACCCCTCCAGAGTAGGGTCGGTCGACCTGGACTTTGGGGGGTCTCACCACCATCTTTACTCCACCCACTTGCTGACCTTCTAGAAGCTCTAGGGTGTCCCCACAGGCCAGAAACCCAGGTCGGCCGACCTAGGGTTGTGGGCCCCCAAAGGCGGTTACACTCCACCGACTTCCTCAGCACATTTCCCATGTGTGGGAAATCATAGGCGTCCATCTAGGTCGGTTCCAAGGCAGGTATGATCCTACGGAGGCTATGCGACGTCACGCGGATTGATGACATGGCGGTTTCTTCACCCCTACTCCACCCAGCACTATAAATAGACCCCTAGGCCTTATTTGTCACACACACCTACACCTACACATTTACACTCTCATTCTTAGTAGTAGTGTCCCTCTGGTGGATTCTCTCCTCCAATTGTAGAGAGGCGAGTTCGGGAAAAGATCCGGGCCTGTCGGAGTCTCTCCTGTCTGCTCCAGGTCTTGTAAGTTCAGCTCAGGTGTGAATATTTAATTGAGCATTTAGTTATATTATTAAAGTATTCAATAGTTCCTTGTTTGCTACTTAGTATTTATTATTCAGTATTTACTTACTGCATAGTATATACTGGTGTGAGTGCTTTACCTTGTCGACGGGTAGAGTAGTAATTAATAGTGTAGACATGGGGTCTAGGCTATTGATTACCCTGGATTGCATTTAGTTCAACGGATCGCAGTGGTAGCCGGCAGGTGGTGGCAGCCCTGTCCGGCCTACGTATTCCACCACGTTAGTTCTGCTTTGTACGACCTAGGGGTGGACTCGCCTACTCTCGTGAGTTGGTCGGTCCCAAGCGCCCGAGGTAGATACTTTAGTGATCGCTCTTTGCTCAGTTATCTATAGTACCTTAGCTCTGCTATCCAAGAATCTGACTCCCTTTTCATCACCAACCTTGGACCTCTTGGCTTTAGATTAGAACACTTCGTGTTCCCCGTGGATTAAATACGATACCTTGGAATACTCCCGGTTGAAAGCTACATTGGCATCCGTGCGCTTGCGGATTATATCTATTAGGCATAGGATTTGCCAACAAGCTTTCTAGCACCATTGCCGGGGAACGGTAGCTGTTCTTGATCTAGAACCTAGTGGTCGAGTAGTCCATCAGCCCATCAATTCATTCACATTATGGACCAAAAACCCCTCTTTGAATTTGGTGCTCCGAAGGGCGATAGTTTGGAGACACCAAAATCATCCAGAGCCATTTTGGCTGTCCACTATGAGCTCCGCCCTGGCTTCATAGTGATGGTTCAGCAAACCCATTTTCTGGGAGCGAAGATGAGAGTCTGTATTCTCATCTACGTGAATTCGAGCATTTGTGCTCATGCCTTCACATTCAAGGCATGACATAAGAAACATTGAAATGGAAGCTATTCCCGTTCTCTTTGATGGGGGTAGCTAAATGTTGGTATGCTCGTCACGTAGAGAGTGTACATGGAGAGTGGGAGAGTGTACATGGAGAGTGGGAAGCCCTACAAACAAAATTTTGCCTGGTTTTCTTTCCCATCTCTCGAGTTGTCCATCTTCGAACGGAGGTCCTAGACTTTAGGCAAAAGGAGAAGGAGTCACTTGGTGCAGCATGAGCCCGTTTAATAGATCTAATCCTTTCTGGCCCTGACCTTGCTATACCCGACCCAGTCCTATTACAACACTTTTACATGGGTCTTAGCAAAGAGTCTACCCAATTCCTTGACACATCCTGTGGAGGTGCTTTTCTTTAGCTAGCTACAGGTGAATGGAGAACCATTCTCAATAAGATCCTTGAGAACACCCCTTACACCGGGATTCACGATGAGTTTCCCGATGAAATACCCGAAGAGCCAATAGAGGAAGAACCACAGCCTGTAGAGGCCAAATCCATAGGTCCTCCTTCTTTGCCCACCTTCGTAACATTGCTCGAACCTAGTCTTCAACTTAAATTCGACCTTAGTTATCGCCCAAGTTTCTTCCCCTATGAGTGTTACGACGATCTATTACTTGAAGATTTTGGCAATGCGTTGAACCACCCATTGGAGGACAAACACACACACTGGCACCATGAGGTCGAAGAAGGTGTCTCGATGGCTGAATCCACAAATTGCATGTCCCACGAACCAGCCTTCGAACCTACACCTCACATCCCAAATCCTCAAAAGGAAGAAGAAATTCTACCATTTGTTTACCCCTGCTGATTTTGAGTATGATCTTTCCTTCGATTCGATTCGGAAGATACCTCGAATTCATGGTCCCGAGAGAACTCGGTGGAGGTTGGGATACAAGAAACTCTTCAAGGAAAAGAGTTCAGAGATCCCTTAGAAGAAGAGCCACAAATGTTTGAATCAAAATCAAGAAACTCTTCTCGTGTGTCCCTCCTTAACACATCCCCCGAACCTATCCTTGATCCCGACAAAGTCCCTAGTGCTCTACCCCATAAACCTCATCATGATGAATCTCGTTGCTATGGGAACTCATTGATGAATCTTTTAGAGAGAGAGAGCACGTAAGGCATGGGTGCCACTCTGACCAATGGCAACAATTAGAGAAAATAGATAATCTCTCTGCCTTTATTGGTCAAGAATGGTTGGACGGTGTAGGATCATCCACCAAGATCATCAAGTTGCCTGATCGTGTTAGAAGAATAAATTGCAACATCATCGGCATCTGTGGCGAGTTTTGCTATGAACCCAGCCTTGGGATTAACATCATTCCTGAATCCTTTGTCCCTAACAAATCCTCTCTAGAACAGTTACCACAATCGCAAAGCCTTCTTGAACTTTGTTCTGGTCTAGTTGTTGACTGTGAAGGAGTTCTAAGGGTTGTTCCTGTTGTGATAAATGGACTTAGAATCTCCCTAGATTTCCATGTCTTTGATCTTCCCGGATTATCCCCTCATCTCACATTCATTGGAAGGTCAATCATAGACAATGGTCTAGGAAGTTCAACTTTGGAGTTGCCCATAGGTAGGGATTATATATCTGTTTGGATCACACCATCCACACAGGGAGAACCCATACCTAGTTCCAATCCAAAGGAAGAGGTAATGTCGATCTCTCTGCCAGATTTGAATCAACCATGGTTCAAAGAGGCAAGACATTGGTCAATGGGCATTCATGAGGAATCGACTTTGGAGATTGAAAAGGAAAACCATACCAATGTGCATGGAGGTTACATCTTGGAACATTCATAGGATCCATGCTCATATGAGAACTCTCCAAAGTCACCACCTTGTCCTCTCTGCTTTTACGAGAGACACAACCATCCTTCGCTCTCAACTCACAAACATTTCAAAAGGATGGTTGTGGATGCGTTTGTGTACCACAAGTTTTGCAAGTCTCGTAATTGCAGTGGCATAACTCTTGCAGTTTCAAACTGCCATAGTCGAGCTTGTGACTTAAAACAACAGCACTACTAGGAGATAGCCTAGCCTTTTTACCTCTTTATCTTTTCCCTTCTTAGTAAAATAAACCTAAATAAAAAAATAATAATAATAAAATGAGCCTTACAAGAACCTGATTTAGGACGAGTTTCCCTTCGGGCATTTTTGGTCGCTAACCGTACGGTGGCGCTTGAAAAGAATGAAGAGTCATACAATGTCCAAGGATATGAAAGGGGTCCAACATTGACACTAGGCCTTTAATGTCGATCGACATAAAAGTCCTAGTGTGGGGGGAAGGCCGCATGATCCTTATCTACCATCTTTTCGGCCTTCGCCATTTTGGCACGCTGGTTTGCACTCCCTCTATCCCCTCTTGATTCATCTTAAGTTTGATGTGCCGAAAGTGTTGAATGATTAAAATCAAACTTAAAACTTGCCTTGCTCTCCTCAAAGTTTGAGTGAATTGAAATCTTGATCACATAAACCAAACTTAAAATTTGTCTTGAGAAAGTTAAGATTAATCTTGATGTGTGATTCTCTCAAAGTTGGTCGGTATAAACTTTATTCCATGATCATAAACTTGATGCTAGTGGGAAATAACTTTATAGGATCACATGTTAACTAAGTTGTTGTGAGATGTGATATGGTAAAGATAGAAGTATTACATCCTTTCTATACTTGATCTTGGAGAAAATTTTGTTGGATAGAAGTAACTCCTCAATTGTGAGCAATTCCTACCAAGGCCAAATGACATGCTCTCTCTATATATACCTTCTGCCATAGCTGCTTGTTTATCATTGAGGTTTGTCAAATTGTTGAACCTAACTTAGATTGGGGTCATATGCATAAGATTGAGACTCACTAGCACTCACCAAATAAAGCCAACTCGTACACTGAGAGTTGCGCGCAACATGCACCCATCCATCCACCAAAAATGTTATACTCCTACACTGGGAGTAAGCAAAAAGAAACTTTGGTTAGGAAAATACTCCAAGTTCTATTGTATGGCCTTCTCTTATCATCCTCTCTAGAGAGACATGGCTAAAAAAAGAAGAAGAAAGAGAGAGAGTAGAATAAGGGACACATCAGAAGTCCCAAAGCTTCTTTGTAGGAAAAAGAAAAGATTGTGGTAGCCATATCTCTAGAATTAAATTTCCAAAAGAGAAAGATCAAATCTCAAAAAGGAGTATAGTTTAGAAGGTAGGATATATTCCACACAGTCGCACATCTCAATCTAGCATATGACTTTGATCTCGACCTGGTTCGGTCTTTCACTTACCAACATATGAGAGGCAAGTATGCCCACCTTCATACCTAACCAAAACTCTACTGAAAAGCCTTAGGATAGGTCATGAAAAGGCAACCATCAATGCCTTGGTAAGGAATCATACACATTTTGAGTGATTTGAGTGTACCATTTGAGGAGTTTACCAAAGCCATGTTGCTTTAAATTTGTGCTTAAAAGAAAAATCTCCAAGTTGCTTGTTATAGAAGTTTGTGATGTCTTCATGTCTGCATCATTCCATTTCTCAATTGCCTAAGTCAACATGTTAGACACTTCAACAAACCCACTAGTTCATGAAAATGACTTGGAATAATTTTTATACTAGCATCATACTTAGAGAAATTATACTTCTTGGTTAATCTGAGCTTTGCTCGGGATGAGCAAAGGTCCAGTGTGGGGGAATTTGTTGACGATAGCTAAGGCCTATATTTTATACTCAAAACATCGTCAGTAGGCCTCATTTCGAAGGAAGATGAGCACTACAGGAGCATACTTTATCAATAATTAGTTCCACTTGTACTCTTAGCTTGTGTTTGCAGGGAAGATGGAAATGAGCTTTGTGGGACCCACATTGAGGGTTGACCGACCCTACAATAGGCCCACCTGGCTCTGGTCTTCGAGCATGATCCATGGCGTGCTCCCTGGAGTCCTTCCCAACCCTTGGATCCAAGTGTGCTTCCTCTCAACGGTCCAAATACTTAGCACATGGATCCATGGGTTCACATGTAAGCAAGCAAGGGAACAAACGAGCTCAGCTCAGGATGACACTTCACATGACAAATGGGGACACCATGGGGAGCAATGCTGGTGGGCCCACCGCTCCAGAGTAGGGTCGGTCGACCTGGACTTTGGGGGTCTCACCACCATCTTTGCTCCACCGACTTGCTGACCTTCTAGAAGCTCCAGGGTGTCCCCACAGGCCAGAAACCCTGGTCGGCCGACCTGAGGTTGTGGGCCCCCCGAAGGCGGTAACACTCCACCGACTTCCTCAGCACATTTCCCATGTGTGGGAAATCACAGGCGTTCATCTAGGTCGGTTCCAAGGCGGGTATGATCCTACGGAGGCTATGCGACGTCACGCGGATTGATGACATGGCGGTTTCTTCACCCCTACTCCCACCTAGCACTATAAATAGACCCCTAGGCCTTATTTGTCACACACACCTACACCTACACATTTACACTCTCATTCTTAGTAGTAGTGTCCCTCTGGTGGATTCTCTCCTCCAGTTGTAGAGAGGCGAGTTCGGGAGAAGATCCGGGCCTGTTGGAGTCTCTCCTGTCTGCTCCAGGTCTTATAAGTTCAGCTCAGGTGCGAATATTTAATTGAGCATTTAGGTATATTATTAAAGTATTTACTGGTCCCTTGTTTGCTACATAGTATTTATTATTCAGTATTTACTTACTGCATAGTATATACTGGTGTGAGTGCTTTACCTCGTCGACGGGTAGAGTAGTAATTAATAGTGTAGACGTGGGGTCTAGGCTATTGATTACCCTGGATTGCATTCAGTTCAACGGATCGCAGTGGTAGCCGGTAGGTGATGACAGCCCTGTCCGGCCTACGTATTCCACCACATTAGTTCTGCTCTGTAGGACCTAGGGGTGGACTTGCCTGCTCTCGTGAGTTGGTCGGTCCCAAGCGCCCGAGGTAGATACTTTAGTGATCGCTCTTTGCTCAGTTATCTATAGTACCTTAGCTCTGCTATCCGAGAACCTGACTCCCTTTTCATCACCAACCTTGGACCTCTTGGCTTTAGATTAGAACACTTCGCGTTCCCCGTGGATTAAATACGATACCTTGGAATACTCCCGGGTGAAAGCTACATCGGCATCCGTGTGCTTGCGGATTATATCTATTAGGCATAGGATTTGCCAACAGTGGCCTTGGCCTGCCGGTGGCTGGCCGGGCGAGGGCGCGACGACGCCATGGCCGACTAAAGGCAAAGCGCGTCCGGCAGGTCCGCTCGAGTGCGGTTCCGTGGTGGTGGCATAGCTACGCGGCTCGGGGAGCTCCGGTGCGGCGTCGGAGGGGCTCGGTAGGGGCACAAGGAACGCCGGGCCGGCGTGGTTCGGCTGTCTCCATGGACGAGCAGGAAGGAGAGGCTAGGGGCAAGTGGTGGCGGACGCCCGCACGGATGAGCTGAGAGAGGAGGCGGACACAGGAGTGGCGGCGGTGCTAGTGGGGAAGAGGAAAAGAAGGGCAGCGTCTGTTCGAATTATGGGAGGCGCGGCTAGGGTTAGGGTAGCGCGTGACCCTTTGAACGGCGACGATCCTCGAAAGGCATGCCAAGGGTACGTGACCCTTAACTTTGCATATAATGGACCAGCTAGTTTGGCTAAATTTTTAATATAATTTCTAGCATAATTTAGTATTCCTAAAAATTGTTGCGGTGTTTTCTTATTATTCATGACATCGGAAATTATAAAATTTTCTTTGCAATATGATCTTATAAATGTATTTTTCCGTCTCCCAGTTCATGACCTAGAAAATTTATCTTTTCTTTCTATATCTCCATTTTTCTTTTAGAAAGTATTAACCCATGCTGCTCTACCTTCCTAAAGAAAGTTTCCAAATGGGCTATATTATCTTTGTAGGATTTCGAAAAAACCAATAAATCATCAATATAAACTAATATGAGTTCTTGATTTTCATTGAAAATATTTTGTATTTTTCGTTGAAATAAAGTTGGGGTATTTTTTAACCCTAAAAGCATTATTAGCCATTCGAAATGGAAAGCGGTCCATTCTATAGATTCTTCTGCCATTTTTACTTGTCAAAATCTAGCTTTTAAATCAAACTTTGAGAAGTATTTACTACCTTATATTCTATTTATCCATTCACTACTAGACAAACCCCCATTTAACAACGGATATCTACCAACGTTTAATTTATGTGTTCCAGGCAACCTAGCAGCAACACATGTGTTGGAACATGTTATCCGTATCTGTGTTCCAGCCGTAACAGTGTCTTCCGCTCGTCAGCTCGCCCTGTGCTCTAGGGCCGTGTTATTTTTTTCCCCCGCCAGCCGTGTGCTCTCCCATCCAGCTACTGGTATATCTATTTTTCCTATTTTTATTTTTAATTTCCTCCCACCGACTACTGGCGTAGTATAACTTTTTTCTATTTTTTATTCGCCCCACCAGCTACCGCAAAGTCTAACGTGCGCGGGGTCGCGCTCCTGGTGGAGGGAGCAACAGCACGCGGCCTGGCCTGCGTGCCATTGGGCCCTCCCGTACCTGCCGCACTCAGCCTGCCTCATTTGAATTCTCACGGGCCGTAAGCTTGCGCTGTGCTTAAAAATTCCAACACCAGACACCGTGATGCCAGCCTGTACGTAGATATTTTTGAGTCTTGTTTTTTTCTATTTTTGATTTTCAGTTTTAAGTTATTTTTTTAGTTTTAGTTTTGAGTCATGTTTTTTAATGTTTTTTAGTTTTAGTTTTTGGTCACCTTTTAGGTTCGAAGACATTCCTAAATCCTACATATTAGTTGTATAACAACTTACCCTCTAAGTTGACGCTTTATGCAATGCTTTCTCTAATAGTTTGCCTCTCTAGGTTGCAGCTTGTTGCGTTTTGAGCCGCTACTCTCTTTTTATAGGTTAGTCACTTTATATAAATACTATATCAAAAATTTATTATATTTCATGGTAACAATCGATGTGCATACAATGTAAAACTTTACTATATTTTTTAGAGTTGCAAGTTTAATATAATATGGTAGTAACTTTTTTGTAAATTTTCTAGCAAATGTTTACACATAAATTGCTGCTGGAATAAAATTCTTCGAAACATAGGTAAGTGAGGACTAGTTTTGTTCGTCTCGTTATGTAGAACACACCGGTGCAGACGGAATTGAAAACCGATACAACATTAAAAGTTACAGCCATTAAAAAAAATGTTTTGATTTTTTTATCCGTGTTAGAGCTGGTCGGATGCAATGCATGTCGCGCATGTGCATGTGAGCCCGCCTGACGGCTTGAGGGGCTGTGGACCATGTGCAAGTGAGCACTGTCATTTTTTTTTTTTTTTTTTTTTTTTTTTTTTTTTTTTTTTTTTTGAGAATCAAGTGAGCACTGTCGTGCATGCACTCACACGCGTGGGGCTGGGGCCTCGGGTCGCGCGTGTCGCCTCCACCAGCTACTGGCGTATATAACAACATAAAAACAACTGGCTTTAAAAACTGCGAGCCACTTAAAGGGCGTGTTTAGTATCCTGCGCGCCGCCAGCCTTGCATGCCCTCGTACACGTATTGGGTGTTTGGTTTCCAGGAACTCGAGCTCACTCGAGCTCCGCCTGGTTGCGCGCGTGCAAAAGGACGCCCGGATGCACGCGATAAGTAGGAAGTCGTCCAACCAAACAGCTTCTGCGGTGGGACATACGGAGTACTAGGTAGAGACGCGAACCAAACAAAATGACTCCGCATGCAACGAAGCTGGTCTGCGAGAGCCTGGCTCTTGGATGGCCTGGCTGCCCAGGCAAGACAACCAATCACGCTTCAGACCTGAAGTTTATCTTTTCAACATGCTCAGACCTGCAGCCAGATAAACAGCGCGCAGCGGGCCAGCGGCGCATGCCTGACGGATGCCCTGCGCTCATTTTGTTTTTGTCACAATCCCTTGCATGCACGGAGTTCTATATTTATGGATATTCAAGCTTCAAATCTTAATATCTAATTAACTATCTATCTGATTTGTAATTTGTTTTTACCATAATATTTCTAATGATTTTATCTACAAAATAAGATCTCACGTGACCATGTTTTTTTTTTAAGAAAAAAGCATATGAATGATGATGTGCCCAAATTAGAACAAACTCCAATTCAAAACAAGTACGTAGCCTAGAATGGAACACGAAAGAGCAGTACTCCGTACTCCTAATGTTAGCTTTGCGCACAACCATGGCAGGGCAGCACAGTGGGTGTTGGCAACTAGCAGAAACCGTGTACTCCATTGGTCGCATAATAAAAGTGCATCTATGATTTAAATTTTGTTCCAAATTAAAGTGCACATATAGCATATAAGGTGTCACATCTATAGCCCTGTACACTGTTCGCCAAAATCGGTAGCACCAATACATCCGTTCATAGTGCCACTTGTCATGAATCGGAGCCATGGGTATGTAAGAAAATATGTATATATATATATGTATATATATATATGTGTATATATATATATATATATATATATATATATATATATATATCTTCTACACCTAGGTGTAGAACAACTTATTCTACACCTGGACTCATCCAACCGACCACCCGGACCAGCCCCGCACCGAACCACACCGCCCGCGATCCCGCTTCCTAGCCCGCCCCGCACAGGCCACGCTCGCGCGCCGTACGGGTCCCCAGTCAGTCCGCATTGTACGACGCGGCGTGACACTTCCGTACGGCTTCCGAGTCCGCATGCACCACGTACGACGTGGGCCCTTTTCCGACGCGCCCACGAGAAAGGCGAGCCACTCGTTCAGTGCGTTTACTCCCACCCGCTTCTACTTCGTGCTATGCATGCATTTTTTTCTAAAAAAAAAAATCAACCAAAACCAACAACTGTTTAGCCACGCATGCATCAGACAGCTGCATCTATAATTAGCACCATTTTTTATTAGGTCTCAAGCTCGCTGTTACTCTGCATGCCACGTACTAATTATCACCATTTTAATTAGGGCCATGTACAATCTATTTTTTAGTCACCATTTTTCATGAGATGCAAAAAAATATTAAACAAATACTCAAGAATACTAAAGCAGCAACCATGGAATCGTGCCGAATACTGAAGCTAACAACTGATGAAAGTAATACTGGATGGAATAGTGAGAAGAACTGAATCGAATACCGAAGAATACTGAAGGGAATGGAACAAATACTGGCACATACTCAGTAGCTCGTTCACACATACTCAGTAGCTCGTTCGTTCACACATACTCAGTAGCTCGTTAACACATACTCGGTAGTTTTCAGTATTTTATGAATATTTTTTTTAGTCCTCAACTGTATACTTTAGTATTTAGTGAGTGGCCCTCAGTATAACTACTTTTTAAGATACTGACAACTACCATAGTCATACTAGGCAACTACTGAAAGATGCTAACAAATACTAGATCCGTAGTACTGACAAATACTTGAAGATATTGAGAACCACTTCAGGATACTAAGAGATACTTAAAAAAACCGATAACTACTACTGGAGTATGCAAAAAAAATACTGAAACCTAATAACAAAGTACTGACAGTAGTTTCGCTAGTATCAACCATGGCTAGTATTTTCTCTCTATCTTTGCCTAAGTAGTTTACTAGTTCATCTCATTTTCAATACAATCCTTCAGTGCTTGTTAATACAATCCTATTGCATCCACAATATACAATCCTTCAGCTGAACTACTAACTTTGACTAGCTAAACTACTAACTATTACTAACTTTACCCAAGAAGTATTTAGTCAGTAATTTTAATTATTTCGTCAGTATCTAAAGTAATTCGTCACTCATTTGTTTTTTGGTAATAGCTTGGTACAACTAGCAGTATTATAACATCAGTAATTGTAGTACCTTAGCTGTCAGTATCTAAGTATTTTATCAATATTATGTCTTTTAGTGATTTTATGCATTTTGCTAGTATGTTCCACGACGACCTTAAGTAGTTGTTAGCATGTAAGTATTATGTCAGTATCTTTCACGACCACCTTTAAGTAATTTCCACGTTGACCTTTGAGTAGTTGTTACTTGTTAGTATCTGAGTATTTTGTCAGTATCTTCCCCGACAACCTTTAAGTAGTTGTCAGTAACTAAGTATTTTGTTAGTATCTTTCCAGTTTTCTCAAATTGGTTTTTATTAGCATTTCTCTGTACTCTTGTCAGTTTTTTCAGTAACCTTCAGTAGTTGTTAGTATATATCTCACTATTTTCGATCAGTACTTCTCAGTATCTCGAGTTTTGTCAGTATTTCTCAGTACTTTTGTCGGTACTTTGATTCAATATATTAGAGCATCTCCAACGGTTCCTCATCTCACTTGGCATCCTTCAAAATTTGGCAAAACAAGCTAAAATCCTTCTCCAACAGTTCCTCAAACCGAGTTGGCAAAATTCTGGACTTGGCAAATTCCTGAGCCGCGCGCGCATCATTGCACACGCGAACTCGCCTCCGCATCGCCCCCTCCGCGGCCGCATGTGCCTCTTCCCGCATGCTGCATGCAGTGCACGCTGCCCGCGCAAGGTGGCTCACCTCCCGAACGCCGCCACGTGGGCCTTTCTCTTTTTTTTTCTTTATTTAGCAAGTTAGATTTACATAACTGTTGGAGATGGTATATTTTTAACTTGCCAAATTATTTTACCAAGTTGCTAAAACCTATCATTTGGCAAGTGAGATATGAGGAACTGTTGGAGATGCTCTTAGTAGTACGTTTCAGTATTAGTAGTATGTTTCAGTAATAGATTGTATTGCATTAGTATTACAGTAAAGTGAGGGCTAGTATCATCCAAACATCCAGTATCATCAAGTATCATGCAATCACCCGCCATAGTTCAGTATTTTTCTTGGGTATTACTAAAAATGTTGTTGCCTCTACATATATCTAATGAAAAAGGTGACTAAAAATAGATATTGCATGCTCCTAATTCATTTGGTTCTAATTATTACGTATGCATGCAGAGCATACATGCACCTATGCGATGCATGTGTGTGGCTACAAAAAAGTCACAGGCTTTGATTGATTTTTTTTTCAAAAAAAACTACACGGAGGGAGCCGATGGGAGTGGACAGCTGCAGGACTGCTGACTGCATGAGCGGCACAGGAGTGGCCGGGCGTGCTTTTTGCGCGTGGGTGACTGGGCTGGACAGGAACGGGGCAGGCCCACGTCGTACGGAGTAAGGCGCGCAGGTGTGGCCGTGTGCGGGGCGGGATCAGCGCGCGGGGCGGGTCAGGCGCGCGAGGCGGGGTGGAAGGCAGCTGGTTTGGTTCGGTCAGTTGGCTCAGGGTGTAGAATAACTATTCTACACCCGGGTGTAAAATAGCACTGCCGTATATATATATATATATATATATATATATATATATATAAAAAAGTAAGTAAAAAATATAATAGAATTCAAATGAGATATGGCTGGAAACGAAAACTTGCAAAGCTTTAACAGAGGCGGCACAGCTGGATGGCCGCCTCTGTTAAGCATTAACACGGGTAGGCGCCTTAGTACTACTGCCTCTCTTAATATATTAACGTAGGTGGGGGTGTTATGATACCCGCCTCCGTTAATCCCATTAATGGAGGCTGTCACGGCGCCTGCTTTCGGAAAACCTGATTAACAGTGACGCTTTGTCAGGGATGGATGCCTTGCCCGCCTCCAAAAATTGAAAGTGGCCACCTCACAAAACCTGCACAATAGTAGTGTATGGATATCATGATAAAATCTCAATGCAATTCACCATTGTAATGCAACGGCACTCTACTAGTTTATTATGTTCAACTTGAATAGCAACATCATGGGACGCACTGGACCTCGCAAAGATGCGTTGCAGAGAAATTTTGTTTATGACTCTGCTTTTGGCGTGTCTCCTTTGTAGTGTCATGTTGTACCAGTATATGTTACAAGATGTAGATAGAGATCGATTTTAGTTAGATTATCTCCACTCGGTTTTGTTGACAATTTGTTATTTATAGATAAGAATCTTTGGACTTTGTTTCACCAACCCTTGGACTCAACTTCTTCGGTCTATTTGTATCTTCCTTTTCACTGTTTTATAATCAGGGATCCACACAAAAATAATGTCAGGCGCCGGCCATCAATGTATTATAATAGCTTTTGAACAGCAACAACATGGGATGCACTGGACATTCTATAGATGCGTTGCAAAGTGATCTTGTTTAAGACTCTGCTTTTGGCGTGGCTCCTTTGTAGTGTCATTTTGTACTATATAATACATGTTACAATATAGATAGGTTTTTATTAGATTATCCTGGCTTTATAGATAGGTTCTCGTAGGTAAGAATATTTCGATCTGAGAGATCGCCATAAGATTGAAAACTCGCTCGACCCTCCCTCGCGTCGTCCCTCCCGGGGGGCGACCCGAGGGCGACGCCGCCGCCGCCAAGACCTCCCCCCGCTCGCCGCCGTCCGGGCCGCCGCCGCCACCTCCTCGTCGCCGGCGGCGGCGGCCCGCGGGAGGGGGCTCAAAAAGGTCCCCTCCCGCACCCTTCTCCGCGGCTAGCACCTCCCCCCCCTCTTCTTCCTCGGCGCCGGCGGGGTCCGGCCGGCGGGCGGCGGATCCGGCCCCGCCATGGCCGGATCCGGCCTCCCCGGGCCGGGCCTCGCCCCGGCGGCCGGTCGAGCGGCGCACCCCCCCATGGCCGGCGGGGTCGTACACTGGGTTTCGGGCCGGCGGCGCGGCCGGCCGGCCCGTTCCCCGCTCCCCCGCTCCCCTGTCCGAGGTGACGGCAGCGGGGCCGGCGCGCGCGCGCGTCTCCACGCAGCGGCGACGGCGCGGCCTCGTGCTGGGGCCTGGCGGCGGAGGTCGGCCGGCCCGTGTCTGGCCAGGCGGCGCGGCCCCGGCGTGCTCCCTGGTCCCGGCGGCGTCCCGGCGGCGGGGCCCCTCGCGCCCCTCACGCCACGGCAACGTCCTCGAGCGCAACGCAACCTCCGCTCCCCCGTGCTTCTCCTCGGCCGGGGTTGGAGTGGGAGGCCTCACCGCAGATCCGCGGCGCTCGTGACCCGTGGACGGGTGGTGCGGCCGTCGCCGGCGGTCCGGCTCACCCTCGGGTGGGTGGCGGGGGCCGCCCCGGCGCCACCTCCCCGGCTCGCCGTTGGCCCGCCCCCCCCCCCACCACCACACACTTTTTCTCTCCGCGACGCCGACGTCCGGCGGTCGGGGGGGCAACGTCGCCCCGCGCACACCTCCCCTAGTTCGAGGTCGGGGTGACCTCGGCTTGGGTCGAGGTGTGCGCCGTGCCGCCGGCCGCGTTCGCCTGCGGCGCCGCACACCAACACCCCCCCCCATCTTTCTCCCCTACACGACACCGACGTCCGGCGGTCCGGGGGTGGGCTGAGCCGGGCATGCGCGCACCTCCCCTAGCTCGAGGTCGGGGTGACCTCGGCTAGGGTCGAGGCGACCGCCGTGCTGCCGGCCGCGCTCGGGTCTCCCCACGGCAGTGGGTGGAGGCCGAGCCTGCGGCGCGCCTCTTGCTCTTCGTTCATCGGGCCCTGTCCACCTCCCCTCGGCCCCAACGCTAGTCCTACGGCGGGTGCCTGTTGTCCTGCGCTTCCCCCACCGCCCGACTGGCTTCACCGTCGTCGCCGCTGCTGCGCCCTCTCGCGGCTGGCGGTCACCCGGCCGCCACCTCTTCTCCGGTGGTCGGCGGGCGCGCGCGGCGCGCCCACCCGATGGGGGTGAGGCCGCGGTGGACGGTTCGAAGCAGTGACCTCGACGGCCTACGCATGTTTGACTCGGCTCCGGCGGCCCCCTCCCCCTCGGCTGATGGGGTGGGCGGCGCTACGCCTAACCCATCTCCGGTGCCTCCCCGTCGTCTTTGCGCCCGCGCCCGCTGCACCCCCGGCCTCGAGCAGGGGCCTCGGCTGGGGTAGTTGCGGCGGGGAAGCCCCCGGTTGCAACTCCGGCGCAGCAGGGCGGTTCTTGGCGGCGGGATGGCCCCCGCGTGTGCCGCCTTCCCCCGGCCGGGCGGCGGCGGTGGGGTTCGTTGGAGCGCCACGGTCCACTTGCACTACCCCCAGCCCCGCCGCGCTATCACTCTTCTACTACACCGGCACACCCCTCCGACAGGCCTTGAGGTCAGGGGACTTCGGCCGTGTTTGGGGGACGAGCCTGCTAGGGGCTAGGTGGCCGGGCGGGCGAGCGCGCACGCCAACTCCTTCTACGGGGCCCGTCCTCCCCACAGGGTGGTGGGTCGAAGGCCGGGCCGCCCCGCGGCGCGCTGCCCCGACTACCCAGGCAACGGCGTCCATGGCTTCTCTACAGGCAGCTGACCCCTCAGATGACGGTGATGGTGAAAACCAAGACTCCTCGGCCGTGCCGGGAGCGACGACGGTGGCGTACTCGTCATCCCCTTCCTGAAGGCGTCGTTGTCTCTCCGTTCGTCTGGGGTCGCCGGTGGGCTCTGGAACGAAAGTTCGGCGGATCACCTCCAGAGTTGGCGCCTGAGGGCGTCATTCCCTTCTTGAAGGCTCCAGCGAGGCCGCCACGAGCTACCACCTCGTCCGTCAGCCCGTTGCTTCTCCGGCGCCATCGACACGCTCGATACCTAGGATAGTGTTTCGCGTGAGCTGTGCTCCGCATGATGTTTGTTGTTGGGAGGTGGTCTCTTTCTTTCTTTCTTGTTGTTTTTACCGGAGGTGCCTCAGCTAGTTTCTCATTGTTCCAATCTTGTTGCAACCCGGTTACTTTGTACTGCATTTGCATTTTGCATCCTTCTACTTAACTAAAAAAGAAACGCAAAGCTTTTGCGTTTTCGAGAAAAGAATATTTCGATCTAGTTGTTTATACATAAGTGATTTGAAGAGATGACCTCTCTCTTTTTTTTTTCAAACGTGGCTTCATCAAGAACTGCTTCTAGAGATGCTTTTGGACCGCCTCTAGAAATTGATTTCCAAAGGCGCATGGCTTTACCGACGTCTTCTGAAAATAGTACCAGATGCGGTTGGCATACCGACTGTAAAGTTCTTATTTTTAGTGGTGGCTGGATACACCAGTTGTCCTTGGAAGTAGGCTCAATTTTCCAGAGGCAGCTGGAAACATCTACCGCCCTGGAATTTAATTTTCAGAGGTAGCTGATGTTTCCATCCATCTCAGAAAATAGTGCCTAGAATATATACAACCATTTTCTTCCTCCTCAGAACAAAGCTGTAGTCCAAGGAGGAGAAGGGAGGAGCTCACATGAGCAACCCTAAAACTGCAAATTTGAGGGGGGAAGATTTTGATCCTGATTTCCTTGGAAGAGGTGACTTTAGAAGGTAAGTTCATGCCTTTGCAAACATCCTTTTGAACTTTAGTGCTATATTACTTTGTTAATTAGGTTCTTGGTTTCTCTCTCTCTCTCTCTCTCTCTCTCTCTCTCTCTCTCTCTCTCTCTCTCTCTCTCTCTCTCTCTCTCTCTCTCTCTCTACATGGTGTTGGGGGAGCTCTGAGGATGGGTACCCTACATCCCCGGAAACGCCGTTGCAGAAGGAGAGGCCTTCGAGTTCGAATATGCCGAAGGCCTCGGTTTCGGTCAGACCGAAGTAACCCTTGGCGCCTATGGGCCGCATTCGTACGAGTGACGAATAGGTGGCCATGCGAGACCACGGCTAGATGCTGAATAGTACTTCGGCATCACCAAAGGTATCTTCGGAATACCGCAAACATATTCGGCGATAGCACCCGTCATTCGGCTCCGAAGGACTGCATTCGTCGTGGCGAGACGGCTGGCCAAATAAAGCTTCGGCTCCTAAAACGCCGCCATCGACGCGAGCAATAAACAGCCGAAGTGTTCTTCGGCTCTGCCGATGTCTGCTTCTGCTGAAAAACGGCCGAAATGCTCTTCGGCCCTGCCGATGTCTGCTTCGGCTTAGGCGTTCCCTGTTTGGCAGCTAAAGTTAGCGTGCCGTCCTAACCATTATCCTTGTCTGGTGAGTATTCGGCCGAAGGACGGAAGTTCGACGGGGAGAGGCGCATTCGCCAACCACGCCAGGCGGTAGGCCCAGACATGTCGACAGTTGAGAGGACAAAAGCTACTTTGGAGCCAAATGACAGTGCCGGCCACAGAGCTAGAAGGATATTCTAGGAATAAACCTTAGGTAGAAGGGCAAAGGAGTCATGTAAAGCCTATGGACGCATATAAATAGAGCCCCTATGGGGATTGTAAAGGGGGAAAACGAGATCAAGCAATATATTCGTATTTAATCACTTCGTACCAGTGTTGATCTATTTCCATCTATTCGTAAACACTGAGTAGCAATCAGGGGTTTCTGCGGCTGAGGCCAAGAACAACAGTGGCGCCCACCGTGGTTGTCGCTCGATCCAACCATGCTACCCAAGAAGGCAGCGAGGGCGGGCACATCAAAGGAGATAGCTATATCAGCAAGAGAGGATGCGGAAACTGCTGTGCCTTCAGCCAGTGCCCAACACCGCCTCAGTGAAGATGGTGGTCAAGATGGCGGTCAAAAAGACTAAGAATTTGACAGGAGAACGAAGACGATGGCGAACACGCTAGACTTCTCAAAAAATTAGACGAGCAGATGCAGAGAATTAACGCACTGCAGCAGCAGCGTGATCAATTAGCAAGTCAAGTTGCAACTAAGAACATAACCGCCGCTACCCAAGAAGCCATAAGGCAAGCCGACGCAGGAGGAGAAAGATTGCTCAGAGAGATACAAGCACTCCAAGCCGATGCGAGAAACAAAAATGAAAACGCATCTGCCTTAGGAGCCGAAGCCAGTGATCCAACCTCTCCACTTTCAGTGGATTTACAAAGGCACCCTTGGCCACCAGGATACGAGCCAAAAATTTCGGTTTTCAACGGCAGATCTAACCCAAGAAAGTTCATTTCTAGCTATGAAGCCGCAGTACATTCGGCAGGAGGAAACGATGCCATCTTGGCCAAATCTCTTGTCATCGCAGTCGAAGATGTAGCCCATGATTGGTACATGTCTTTAAGACCATTGTCTATCACATCATGGCATCAGAATAAAGTAGAATTGCTAGACACCTTCCAGGGTTTCCAAGCAGATAAGAAAATCACCAGAGATCTGCTGAAGCTATACCAGGCCGATGACAAACCCCTTTCAAAGTACCTTAGAGAGGTTAATTCAGCTAAAAGCACAGCGACCAAATGCATCAGATGACACCATCATAGCTGCAGCAAATGAGAGGCTCAAATTCAGACCTTGCACTGAGATGCTAACCAGAGAAACACCGAACACAGTTAAACAATTGTTCGGAGAAATGAGAAAATTCGTAAGATCCGAAGATGACTTGCAAAAGTGCAAGGCGTCCAGAAACAACTTCAGACAAAACACCCCAAGGCAACAGCAACAAAAAAATCAGAAGTTCGGACAGAGTACAATTCAGTAAACAATCTTCAGGAGGAGTCAGCACAGTCTGCACCAGGCCATAGCCGAAATAGTGATCAACAGCATCAGCACGACAGAGGAACCGGATACTATAATAGAGGTGGACGACCACCACTCGGTGGCCGAGGCCGAGGTCGCAGCAGAGGCGAGAGAGTACCATATTGTTTTATCTGCGGCGAGAACGTAGGTTATTTCTCCCGAGAATGCAAATATGCGAAAATAGCCAAAGAACAGAGGGAAAAGGATGAATCGTCAAAAGCATCCCAAGCCGTGAAACGTGTGTTTCACAATTCAAGAAGAGACAACTCAGCTTCTCAGTCTTTGGTCTACCAACAACCCATGGTGCACCAGGTTCAGGGCATCGCCAACCCCTACCTGCAGTACCAAGCACCTTTTGTCTGGCAGCAACCTTTCAACCAGCATCATCAGTTCAATCAGGCACCACTGCAAACACAAAACATGGTAGTCTCGGTTCTCGCAGCTATTGATCAACCTCAAGCACATCAAGTTCAGCAAGCCTAGCCGAAGCAAGAAACATCCCAAGAAATTCAAATAGTAAATTCGGGTTTGCCAACAAATGGCCATATATACGCGATCACTGGGGTTCCAATTTGGAGCATGAAAGCAAAAGGGCAAGAAGAGAGTATTAAAGAAGAGTGCACACAGTATCACCAAGGCTGCCAATCAACAGACCGGCCTGGGCGATGGTACCCGATCACTTTTGATGAAAATAATTTCCAAGTCAAAGACTACCCACACTGCGACGCCTTCATCGCAACAGCAAATGTAGCAGGATACACATTGCATAACATCCTGGTCGACAATGGCAGTTCGGTCGACATCTTGTTCATCAAAGCATTCAATAGCATGAACCGAAATAGAAAATCTCTCGAACCAGCAAGAAACTCTCTATTCAGATCTAACGGGAAGCGAATAGAGGCACTCGGGAAGAAAACCATAACAGTGGCCTTCGAAGAAGAAAACAAGATCAGATTCGAAGAAATCACCTTCGATATCATCAACATGGATTACCCGTACACAACCATATTCGGTCGGGGCATCATAAAACAAGTTCGACATTGTAATCAAGCAGAGCTGCTAGGCGAATAGATGGGAAGCCACTAGTGGGATATAGCATGGTAAGCGAAGTCAACAAGAAAGAAGAAGACATTCAGGCAGCAGGCAAAAAGAAGCCGAAAGCCGAGCCAGATGAAGACACATACAAAACCCCTTTGAACCATAATAGACCAGAAAGATGCATCCATAACGGTGCCAATTTGAACGAAGAAGAAAAGAAAGGCCTGGTTCAGTTTTTGGATGAAAATAGTGATGTGTTTGCTTGGTCCACCAGAGACTTCCATGGTGTAGACCGAAGCTTGGCCCAGGATAATCTAAACGTAAGCAAAACAACAAGGCCCAAGAAGCAGAAGCTCAGGAAAATGTCAAATGAAAGGGCAAAAGCTACAAATGTCGAAGTACAAAGATTATTGGATGCCGGAGTCATCAGACTGGTCCAATACCCAGAATGGCTAGCAAACATCGTAATGGTAAAAAAGAAGAATGGCAAATGGCGAATGTGCGTCAATTTCACTGATTTGAACAAGTGCTATCCTCAATACCCATACCTGCTACCCAGAATTGATAAGCTAGTAGATATCGTAGCCGGATGCGAATTGATGAGCTTGTTAGACTGTTTCTCAGGGTATCACCAGATATGGTTAAACCCAGACAATGAAAAGGAAAGCTTCGTCACTCCCGAAGGCACTTATTGCTATAGGCAAACACCGCAAGGACTGAGAAATGCTGGTCCAACCTTCTCCCGAATGTCAGACAAAGTGTTCCGAGAGCAGAAGAAATAAAATAATTTGGTGGCTTACATTGATGGTATAGTCATAAAAAGCGACAAAAAGGAGATGCACACCGAGGACCTAAAGGAAACTTTCACCAATCTCCGAAAAAGTGGCCTGAAGCTCAACTCAGACAAATGCATATTCAGCATAAAAAGAGAAAACTCTTGGGATGCCTAGTCTCAGCCAGGGGCATTGAAGTAAACCCAGACAAAATAGTAGCCATAATTAATAAGAAGCCGCCCACCACACAAAAGCAAGTCTAAAAGCTAACAGGAAGAATAGTAGCATTAAGTAGATTCTTCTCAAGATCGGCTGAAAGAGGTCTTCCATTTTTTAGAGTGTTGCGAGAGGCCAAACAGTTTGAATGGAGAACCGAATAGCAAGAAGCGTTCGAAGATTTGAAATCTTACCTAACCAAGCTCATGACTCTGTCCAAACCCTCACCGAATGTAGTTCTACTATATTTAGTAGCTTTGCCGGTTGCAGTAAGCATCGTGCTGGTCGAAGAAAAAGAGCATGAAAACAAAATGAAGCAGTTCCCTATATACTTCGTTTCAGAAGCATTGTCGGGGGCAAAATTGAACTACTCCGAGCTAGAAAAGATAGCATACACAGTGGTCATGGCATCCTGGAAGCTGAAGCAGTATTTCTAGGCTCACCATGTCAAGGTCTTGTCAGCACAGCCACTGGATTTCTTATTTCAGAACAGCGAAGCAGTCGGCAAAATAGGCAAATAGGCACCAGAGTTGAACGAATACACAGATTTTGAACATAGATTAGCAATCCAATCACAAGCAATAGCAGATTTCATCGCAGACTGGACGCCCTGCGTCGATGACATAGCATTACAACTAGAAGAACCGATATGGACGGTATATTGCGACGGGGCATGGTGCATGGCCGGTGCAGGTATCTCGGCCATACTGACACCACCCTCCAGACCAAAGCTTGGTATGCAGCAAGGCTACAGTTCCTTACAACCAATAATACGGCCGAATTATTCCTCCAACGTTGATCTCAGTTATTCCTCCAACGTTGATCTCAATTATTCCTACTGCTTTTTTGACTATCGCCCCCAGTAGGGAAATGCCTCAGTATACTTAAGATATCGTGGCCAGATTATTCCTACTAGATAGACCTCTCTACACTTAATCCTAAATCCTTTGATCACCGCCTGACGATCTTGAACCTAGTTGAACCACTTCACATTCCCTATGGAAAATACAATACCTAGAATACTCCCGGTGAAGGCTGCAATTGACTACCGTACGCTTGCGGTATACCCATTTGCCACTTCTGGTGTCAACACTTGGTTTACTAATACTTGCAGGAGTTCAGCAGCCAGAACAAACAGCAATGGTGAAAGGGGATCACCTTGTCTCACCCCCCTTTTACACTTGAAAAATTTCCCAGATACTCCATTCAATAGAACTACAGAAGAGCCAGAGGAGAGGATAGTTTGAACCCACTGTATCCATCTATCAGGGAAGCCCAAATGAGTCATCATGTGGATGATAGTAATATGTTCCACAGTATCAAATGCTTTTTCAAAGTCCAATTTAAGGATGATCACTTCTCTTTTTGATTGATGACATTGATGTATGTATTCATAGCTCCATGCTAAACAATCTTGTATTGTTCTAGACTTAATAAATCCATATTGGTTCTGATGCACTAATCTGAGTATCTCCATTTGCAGCCTGTCAGCCAGGATCTTGGTGATAAGCTTGAGGGAGATGTTCATCAAAGATATTGGCCTATAGCCATTTACTGTTTCTGGAGTGTCCTTCTTAGGCACTAGAGTAATATATGAAGTGTTAATACTATCTAGTCTTAGTGTTGCTTCATAAAAGGCCATACAAAGATCATAGAAATCACCCTTCACAATATGCCAGCACTTTTTTAGGAATGCACCATTGAAACCAATAGGGCCAGGGGCTTTGTTCACTGGCATCTTCCTTACTATTTTATCAATTTCATCTGCCTAAAAGGGTTGGATTAGATTGTCAAGATTAGGTATGGGTTGGATGAGCTGATGGAGGTCAAACAGCACACTTGGAGATGATGTTGAGCCCATTCTGTTTTTGTAAGAGGACCGAAGCAAACCAGCTTTCCCTGCATGATCTTGTATCATTGCTCCTTGCTCATTCTACAGCTGTGGTATACTATTTCTTCTGTAAGAGATTGTGGCCATACCATGAAAGAATTAGGTAGCAGGCGGTGACAGCCTTGTCCATCCTCTGTATTCCACCATGATAGGTCTAGTTATTAAAATGTAGGGCTCGTTGCATACCTTGTCTAATGAATCCTTCGGGGTTGGTTAGGGTGGGCTGCGCTCCAAAGTAAACAACTTTGATATCTTCAACCTTGTTCTTGTCGTTTATCAGAACCCCATAGGAAATCCTCTCTACCCACAACTCTTACCCCTTTTTGCTCGAGGTATCCAATCTCAACGGAGAATGTGGGGGCCAACTGCCAAGCAACAAGTTTCCTAGTCAAAGGCAGAGGGCATGGTTCCCTGCGGACCCTGGCTAACAACGCTGGTAATCCCAAGCTGCAATCCTCTATGCCGTACAACCAGATGAAGCAGAACTTCTCTGCCCGGAACGCCACCAGCGCTGCGGCGGCGTGGGCGAGCAGCCCAGTTGGTCAGCTGGTCCGCGTGGAGGTGCTGATCACGGTCAGCTGCACCCTGCTCGCCACGCTCGTCTTCCTGGGCTCCGGCCGGCGCACCAGCCGCAGCGCCGCCTTCCGCTTCTTTGTCTGGTTGGCGCTGATGCTGTGTTACCAGGCGGTCTCCTACACGATCGGCCTCATGCAGTCCGGCTCCTTCCGCAACGATCTGGTCGTTGTGTGGGCCTGCTTCCTGCTCAGCTGCGCCGACGGCATCTTTGCGTGCAGCGTCGACGACTCCGACCAGCAGGCCCGCACCATGCTCCACCAGGCCACGCAGGTCATCTACGTGCTTCTTCTCTTGCTTTCATACATCAGTTATCTGGAGCTGGAGCTGCAAATCCTTCTTGTTCTTCTCTGGATGCTGAACGTCACCAAGCTCGGGATGCGCATATGGAGCTTTCTGTCAGCTGGGCGGAATCGTGTCCTCACCGCCGACAACTGGCTCATCTCCCAGTACATGGGGCAAGAGGATGTGAGAAGCATATGGGACTTCGACCCGGAGACCATGAGGGGCTACAAGTACGTGGTCGCCGGCGAGAAGGATGTGCCGGACGGCCAAGCGGGGTACACGCTGGAGGTCACAGATGACCTTGTCACGGTGGACATGGTGTGGCAGCACGAGGGCAGAGGGAGCCTGCTAAGCAAGGACAGCCATTTCTCAAGCAAGCTCAAGGATCTGTGCCTCTCCTTTGCACTGTTCAAGCTACTCCAGCGACGCCTCAACGGGAGCCCGCTCCACGAGCGGGACGACATCAGGACGTTTGTCTTTGTCCGAAGGGGCCTTGCTGGTGGGGATTCAAGCAACGACTATGAAAGGATGTTCTGGGTGATCGAGGTGGAGCTTGGCTTTCTCTTCGACTTCTTCTACGCAAGGTACCCATCGCCCAAGCAGTCTCTGATACCGGAGACGGCCACATTTGTGGTGGCCATGGCGCTGAGCCTGTCCACTCTCTTCTCCCCGGCGTTGCTGCACTACCATTATCCCCAGGCGGGCAACAAGAGCTTTGTCACAACAAGAATAGACATCTGGTTGACTAGATGTGTAATAGTCTTGTTCCTGATCCTAGAGCTGTTCCAGTACCTGTCACTGGTGTTGTCAAACTGGCACAAGGTGAAGATGTTATGCCGGTACATTCATATACCCTCATGGCAAGGTCACCCCATTTTTGAGAGGCTTCTGTGGCTGATGTGCCGTGCGACGCTAACAACACGGTACTGGAGCAATTCGGTGGGGCAATACTCCCTTGTACACGCCTGCCTTCAGAATAAACGCTCCTGCCTCGCACGCATGCCGCTGCACAAATGGATCAAGGGTGTCCTGTTTCAGCTAAGGACGGTGACTCGCCGGAGCCTGCCCGTCACAGTGAAGCGCGCCATCCACCTGTTACTCCGGTCGGAGTGGCTTTCCAATCTCAAGTACGGCGACCACTCGCTACTGAGGAACAACCTGCTACAGGCATTAGACTGGTCCACCTCAAGGTACAAATACGGCGCCGTTGGTAGCATCCTGGTTTGGCACATCGCCACCACAATTTGCGGCGCCAAGCAGTCCCAGCAGCTGGCCGCCGGGGCCGTCGCCGACAACCGCGAGGTGGCCACTACCCTCTCCAACTACTGCGCCTACCTGCTGTTGCAAGCGCCGGAGCTGGTGACGAAGCATATCTACGACACGCAGCGATTGATGAAAGCCCTGCAGCTTAGAGTACAGAAATTCCTCGAAGATAGTGCTTGCCATTCCAAGGATGAAATGTTCAACAAGTTGTCTGAATTCCAAAGCCATAAGCAGGAGACTACATACGAAGAAACCATCATGGCCGACGGTATAAAGCTCGGCCATCAAATACTTGACGAGATAACTGATGAGGCAGTACGGTGGAAGGTGCTATCAGAGATGTGGGTAGAGCTGCTCCTTAGTGTGTCGCCCTTGGATAACGTGACGGCCCACGTCAAGAAGCTGTCCACCGGCGGCGAACTCATCACGCACCTCTGGGCTTTGTTGACGCACGGTGGGATAATCGACAGGCAACATTAGTTTGACTACTTATATCAGGTAAGAATTAAGATAGGTCATGTAAAAATGTTGCCCAGCACCATCGAATTAAATGTTTCTGTTTCATATCCAAAAACATCTTCTGAGCTTCTATTCACACAGGAGGAAACACTTCAGAAGGAGCAAGAAGTTCGATTAATCCAGGAGCACGCGACAAAATTGAAGGCGGAAGATGCTGCTGTTAACAGATCACGAACATTTTTCAGAGGCTGAATAGGTTTCAGTCTGCTGATCAAGAGATTGATGAAGTCTGTTCTGTTTTGATTACGTAAGCTTGCTTGAGACTTCTAGCTTTGAGCTGTTTCCTTTCGAATTCTGGTAAACCTGTATACATCAGTGTGGGTACTAAGGTGCATTGTCATTTATGCAACCGACGAACCTTTTATTGTTTTTGTGTTTCCAGTAAAAATAAGACATTGGGGTTTATCCTTTGGAAGAAAAATAGTTTCACAAGAGCTCTGCAAGCTGCATTAATGGTATTTTGTGAACAGGTTATTTTAGTTTCAGCCTGGAACTAGTAATGATTAATGCTGCTTTGTCTAGATTCCTTTCTTCTCTCTGTGTATTTGTAGAGTTTGTAGCAACAAGAATGCGGTGATTCTCTTAAAAAAAAAAAGAATGTGGTGATCTTTCCCACGTCAGCTTGGAGAATTCCCACTATCAGCGCCGCAATCAGCTTGGGAGTGGTACCAGATGCTTGTATTTCTTTTGTTTTGGCGCTCGTTATAAAACTGTCCATTGTCAATGACTTCAATAGTTTTTGAGGATTTAATTATGTTATAAATGTGATTCGCCATGGGACTTGAATCCCAACTTCCTCGCGTACAATGGCTACCTCAACTTTAATATCACCATCATACGTACATTTCATCACATACAACATAATACACATGGTTGCAACTAAATCAGTTTTCGTATTACAATACATAAGGCCAATTGTGGAGAATATGGGCCACATATTAACATAAAAGGTACTCATCTCATACAACATAATACACATGGTTGCAACTAAATCATTTTTCGTATTACAATACATAAGGCCAATTGTGGAGAATATGGGCCACATATTAACATAAAAGGTACTCATCTCATACAACATAATACACATGGTTGCAACTAAATCATTTTTCGTATTACAATACATAAGGCCAATTGTGGAGAATATGGGCCACATATTAACATAAAAGGTATAACCGACCACATGGATAGGAGGTGGACCGAACCATGGAAATAGAGATAGGGTAGAACTCGGTAACTATGTTGACTTGTATTGCAAGGCATGCGATAGAACCCCAGCCGAGTCCTTCCCTATAAAGATAAGGAAACCTGAAAATGAATCCGGTTGGGTTACCAATCATATAACTCTATCCCCCGTCCAATACAAGGCAGGCAGGGAGCCCCCGATGAGGGGAGAAGGCAGAAGACGAGAATACTAGAACACAACATGCAATACAATCCACCAAGCATGAGTAGTGTATTACCTCTCGCCGAGGGCCTGAACCTATCTAAATCTCTTTGCCTTGTGTTACCATTGAGCTCTAGGTCAGACACATAGCCTCATATTTATTATTGCCGATACAAAACATCGACAGTTAGTGCACCAAGTAGGGGCTCAAGTGCCGATATCTAACAACAACAAGTTCGATGGCTCCAAACATTGAAGTCGCGACACCACCTTTTCTCCTAGCCAAGTTTTCCTCTTCGGGAGTCTTGACTTCCTCGTCGACGACTTCGGCAAGCTGTTTCTTTCCGACTTGGTTGCAAATCGATCAAGGGAAGCCACATTGACAATATTAAATGCCGTAGAAACTTTCCGACAAGCAGCACAGTAAGATCTGGATCTCCAACCACCTATAAATACATAGCGGCCCAATCTCTTGGAATTTGACTCGGAAATAGCCTAGAGCCAGTTGAGTTCAGATCCAAGGTAGTTTGCGTAACCAACTCATCGATCCAATTCTCTGACTCTGACTCCCAGTCAAATAGCTGCAAAGAGAGATATTCCCCTCCTTGAGGGGTGTTTATGGCTTCAAACATAGTTGCGACACAGAAGAGGTGTAACATTCCGTAATTCTGTGTAATAGAAAAATCCCAGCTTTTTAAAATTTTTGCTTGAATGAGTGTTTCATGTAAATGTTAGGCCAAACTAAGTCAAATGTTTTCGCTTCCGGCCCAATTTCAAAATATGAACTCCAAAACTTTTTACAACAAATGACTTGTCATGAAGTTGGCCCGGCCAAGCCAACAACATGGCAAGAGGAGTTTTCAAATAAAATGTTTGTAAGAGATTAAAACCCTGGTTGAATTCGAGTCACGCTCGAGTTCAACATGCAACCTCTCTCACGATTTATTATTTCTAAAACCTAAACCCTAATCTCACTCATCTCCTTCAAATAAAGTTTCCGGATAATTTGGTGCACCACATTTAGCGTAGATGCATGTTTGTTTGGTTCTTGTCTTTGTTGTGCTTGGAGGTAGTCCTCTCTTTTTTTTTAGAGTAAATCGGAAAGCCCCTCTCCTTTATCTCCTGGCCAGCAGGCCATTACTGGCCCAACCGCACCCCTCGTCCTCCCCAACAAGCCCAACTCCCTTCCCTTCCTCAGGCCCAACCACGACATCGAGCCCAGCTGCGCCTCTGGCCCGAGCCTGCTCTCCCGCATGGGCCGATGGCCCAACTTTAGCAGCATTCGCTGCCTAGCATCCCCTTCCTTCCTCTCACGCACACGGCACGCGCAGGAAGGAGCCGCACACCGCCGAGCCGCCGTCCGCCTATCCCACGAGTCAGCCGCGGGGCTATTTCACTCCGTCTCCCTCCCGTCACCACACCGTCAAAACAGCGTCGTCTCCTTCCTCCAACCTGCTCCGTTCGCTGCTTTTCATCCACGAGCCGTCGCGCTGGTTTCCGTCCGTCGCATCGGGCATCAGGACGAGAGCATGGACTAGACCGCAACCCCGCCTCGGATGCCTCCTGCTCTCAGAACGCACCTAAGGCCCCGCTTTCAGAACCTTCTGTTGATGGTCAGATTTGACATCGTAATTATATTTGAGCACTAGCAGCCTTGTTGAGATTTTTATTTGGACAGATATGCAGAGTTGCTATTATTAGTGAACAAAACTAGGCCACTACATGAAGCGTACAGAAATTTTCTTGGACCTTTTCTTGCATGTATAGATGATCCTGTATATGCAGCGTTCAGAAGGAAAGAGTAGAGTCCGATTGGAGCAGGAAGTGGATTTTTGCATGATGAGGTTACATATGACGGCCTGCCTATATTTGAAAAATTTCACGTGTGCGCATGACCAAGGAAGGAACGGGAGTTGGAGCCTGAATCCAAGTACAACACGTTTGCCTTTGCGTGGTCTTGATCAGCCGAATAGGAAAAGAAGCCCAATCAAAATATGATGACTTTGTATGCTGTTTGGATCTTTGTTCTAACGTTTGGAAAGTCCAGCCGCTCCATATATATTTGGGGGGTGATGGCCAATTGACAACACACAATCGACATATCAATCTACTACATTATTTCGCATCTACTATTTTCTTGAGCTTTTTGCTTCTTGTTCTTCGTTGCCGTCTACTTCGTTGCGACAGCGAGCACAAGGTCCTAGGGGCGGTCAGGCCGACCTAGGGCAGCCCATCGCCGCCGTTCTCCCTGACGGGGTCCCTCCCGGGAGCGTGGGGTGTCGGGTTTGAAGAGCTCTCGCCGGTGTGTCTTGCGTATCGCGCTCCCGACGAGACTCCCCTTGCGACGTGTCCTACGCATCGCGCTCGTCGCCAGGGGCACACGTGACGTGTTCATGTGCGAACACATTTTTTGGTGACTCCACTGGGGAAGGAAGATCACAGCACGTTTACGCCGCCGATCATCATGTCCGGCGGCATCCCAAAACCCTCAGAAGTCAGTACCGACAATATCATCAAGCTTAGCTTTGATGGATTGTCTGAAGACCATCGCCAAGCATATGAATTATACAAGAAGAAGCGTGATGAGGAAGATATGGACAGATTTCTCACCAACTTCAAGAAGGATCGTTTAGGCAACATCACAGCAGCTGGTGATATCACGTTCCCACCTCTACAAGGCAAAGAAAAAATACAACACCCTGTAAGTAGCGCTTTTTCTCCAGAACAGTTGGCTGAATTACAGTTTTGTGTTGCACAGAATAATACTATGCTTAATGATTCTATGTTAAATATGTTGAAAGCTAAAGAAAATACACCACAGTCCTCTAATAGTCAAGTTAATGCGTCCACCAATGAAGTAAAGCTTAACCCAACAGCCCCTATTAATTCATCGGAATTGCCACCACAACCCCAGTATGGCATGCCGTTGAATTTCTTTTCTGGACAGCAAACTAAACCTGGAGGTGAGTTGATGGCAATGCCTACATATCCTGAACCTATTATGAGCTTAACACCCTTCGGAACATCGGCAACAAACACGAGCTTACCAAGGTCGCTGCCACAGTTTGCTTTGTCGCCGATGCCACAGTTACAGACTACAACAGTAACTAGCAGACCTGCAGGTCCTTTGCCACCACCCAGAACACTCCCAACCAATTTAGAAGAAGTTATGGCTGGAATACGAGAAGACATGCATAGGATGTGTTGGGGGCAGGAGTGGAATTGGCCACCCCGTGCCCCCTAATCGTATAAGCCTCATGTGTTTAGTGTGCGCAGGTACGGGCGATAGCGCAGGAAGACGCGCATCCGGCCCCAGCGCCAGGCGGAAACCCCGATAGCGCGGGACGGCGCGCATCCGGCGTCGGGCCAGCGGAAACCCCGATAGCGCGGGACGGCGCGCATCCGGCGTCGGGCCAGCGGAAACCCCGATAGCGCGGGAAGGCGCGCATCCGGCGGCCCGCGACGAGCGGAAGCCCCGATAGCGCGGACGGCGCGCATCCGGCGTCAGCGCCAGGCGGAAACCCCGATGGCGCGGGAAGGCGCGCATCCGGCATCCACGCCAGGCGGAAGCCCCGATAGCGCGAGAAGACGCGCATCCGGCGTCAGCGCCAGGCGAAAACCCCGAAAGCGCGGGAAGGCGCGCATTCGGCTTGAGACTGGACGCATTCGGCGGCTGGGCAGGAAGGAGAGCCCGGATGTGTCCTGGTCGGTGGTTAACCGACAAATGTGGGCCCTCGGGCCATTTACTTGTCCGCCCCGTGTCGGCCGCTCCCACAATGTACGTTGAAATTAGGGTTGCCGGGGACTTCGACTCCGTGCGTTTTAGCCGAGCACAAGGAATATAAGGTTCGTGTCGTTCGTTTCGTTTTGTAGTTCTTCGTTTCCATTATCTCCTGTTTTGGTCCTTCGGGGGTGCAACCCCAAAGGGCCGAACAACATTGGCGCCCACCGTGGTTGGCGCACGGACTTGTCATGCCACCAAAGGGAAAAGCTAGAGGCTCGGCTATCGAAGCCAATGCCATCCGTGGAAGAAACCGGTCCCTCAACCGCAAATGGCTCGGATCCGCCACGCACCGAGCTCACCGCACGGATCGGCGGTTCCTCCGCCGATTCCGGCACCACAACAAGCGGATCCGGCCATCGAGGACAACGTTATCGGGCCGGGCCGCCGAACGCAGGATCAGCCGCGAGAGGGGCCGTCGCCGCCGAAGTGGCCGCGATGACGCCGAGGTCGAACCGGAGCCCGAAGCCCCGAATGTGATGGACGAGTTGATGCTACAGAATTCCAAGCTCCTAAAGATGCTTTGGATGAGCACACTTCAAGAATTGAAGAACTAAAAGCGTATCGGGATCGATTCAGGGAGACATCGAAGCAAGAAACAATATCAGCAACTCAAGTGGCGGTCGACCAAGCGACGGGGAGGCGTAAAGATTACGCGGGAGATCCGGGCACTCGGCGCGAGGGCCGAAACTGAAAGTGAGGTCAGGTACTTGGGATCAGCCTCGGGCAAGGGGGTACCGGATTCGGTTGACACGGCATCCCCGTTGTCCCCAGAACTGCAGAAATACCCATGGCCACCCGGATACAAGCCTAAGATCCCGCATTTCAACGGCAAATCTAATCCAAGAAGGTTCATATCAAGCTATGAGGCTGCAATATATTCGGCAGGCGGCAACGAAGCCTTGTTAGCCAAAACTTTGATCTTGGCCATGCAAGACGTGGCGCACGACTGGTTCATGTCGTTGCGGCCCTTGTCCATCCGGTCATGGAGACAAAGAAAGAGGAGCCGTTGGCAACGTTTCGGGGCCTTCGTGCCGACAAGAAAACCATTATGGACTTGCTCACCTTGCATCAACCGGACGACGAACCAATGGCCAAGTACTGGAACGCATTATTCGACGCGGCACAAGTTCCGAATGTGTCCGACGAAACGGTCATTGCGTCGGCCATCGAGGCCTCAAGATCGGGCCGTGCGCGAAGTGTTAACCGAGAGGTACCCAAAACCGTGAAACAATTGTTTGATGAAATGCGAAAGTTCGCCATATCGAAGAAGACTTGCGTAAGCGCAAGGTCGCTAGGAATAGCCTCAAGCAAAACACCCCGAAACAACCCGCGGACCGCAGCAAGGTGGGGCCCAATCAAGGCTACGTCAACGGCCTCCGGAAGAGTCGCCAAATCGGGGCACCCCGGCAAAGATGACAATGGGCCCTCATGAAAACCGAGGCGGAGGTCGCGACCGGGGGGGACGGGGAAACAGAGGCGGCCGCGGACGAGGGCGCAATGGTGGCGCCCCGAAGACTCCGTATTGTTGCGTATGCGGCGAAAACAAAGGCCATTTCACCAGAGACTGCAAATACACGCAGCAGGCCAAAGAGCGTAAGGAAAGAGATGACGCTATAGGGAAATCCGAAACCGCAAAGCACGTATTCCACACGGCTCCGTCACAACATTACGCTTTCCCTCATCAAATGGCCGCTTTCCGCTTGGCAGCCGGGGAATCCGTACCTCGCCCCAAATGTTCATGCACATTGGGGAGGGTCGCCAAGCATGCAAGACCAACAATACCAAGCCACTGATGATTGCACATCCGATGCCGATCGGCCGTGTCTTCCTCGCGCCTACCGAGAATAGACAAAGCAAAGATCGCAGCCGGTAAAGCAGAAACTTCCAAGGAATTGCAGATCGTACACACCGTACCACCCGCGAATGTGATGCCATCCAACGGGCACATATACGCCATCATTGGAGGCTCCAATATAGAGCACGACAAAGAAGAGAACGCGAAGAGAATATCGAGGCGCGTGTTGGCAAATATCATCAGCCGCTCCGGCGACTCGGGCCGCGTGGAAGCTTCAGCCCATCACCTTCACGGAAGAAGATAATCAGATACGGGATTACCCACACTATGACGCTTTCGTTGCAACCGCTTTCGTAGGCGGGTACACTTTGCACAACATTCGATTGACAACGGAGTTCGGCGGACATCTTGTTCACCAAAGCATACGACGATGAAACTCGACAGCGATCGCTTGATCAAAGGCGGGCAATGCCTTATTCGGTTTTGGTGGCAAGAAAATAGACGCACTTGGGAAGAAGACACTCACGGTAGCGTTCGGCGAAGGAGAGAAAGTGCGGGCGGAAGAGATATCGTTCGATGTGGTACAAATGGAATACCCATATACGGCAATCTTCGGAAGAGGGATCATAAACAAGTTTGACATCATAATCAAGCAGCTACTTGTGCATGAAGTTGCCCTCCCTTTCGGGGTAATCACGGTGCATGGCGATCAAATCGCAGCCGAAAGATAGATGGCAAACCCATACCGGATACAAAGATGGTGCACGAGGTAAAAAAGCCTGCAAGGAAAGAGGACGATAATGAAGCCCCAGAGCGGAAAGAGCGGAGAGCAGAGCCGGACGAGGGCACGAGAAGGGTGCCTTTATCGGCGAACCGCCCGGATCAGTGCGTGCATATCGGGGCAAGTCCGTCGAACAGACGCTTCGGAGCCGCTAGCATTTCGGGCCGAGAACAAGGACGTATTCGCGTGGACCACTAAAGACCTCAAGGGGGTTGACAGGAACTGGCACGACACGCCTCAACGTTAGCAAAACAAAGAAAGCCAAGGAAGCAAAAGTTGAGGAAGATGTCATCCGAAAGAGCGACGCAGCGCCCGCATGAGAAGTGCAAAGGCTTTTGGACGCAGATGTGATAAGGCCAAAGTGCAAGATCCGGAATGGCTAGCCAATGTGGTAATGGTCAAGAAGAAAAGCGGCAAATGGCGCATGTGCGTGGATTTCACAGACCTAAACAAACATTGCCCTAAAGACCCATACCCATTACCGCGGATCGACAAGCCGGTCGATATCGCGTCGGGTTGCGAGCCGTTAAGTTTATTGGATTGTTTCTCGGGTACCATCGATATGGCTGAATGAAGAGGATCAAGAGAAAACAAGTTTTATCACTCCCGGGGGACCTTTTGCTACAAGCGCATGCCCGAGGGACCGTGCAATGCAGCCCTACTTTCTCCCGAATGACGACGAGGTCTTTAGGGAGCGAAAAGAGGAAAAACCTAGTCGCATACGTGGACGATATAGTGGTGAAGAGCGATAAAAAAGCTCACACATCGAGGATCTAAAGGAAACTTTTGTGAACCTTCGAGCAAGCGGCTCCGAAGCTAAACCCGGAAAAATGCATATTCGGGGTTAGCAAGGGCAAGATGTTAGGATGTCTGGTATCGGCCAGAGGCATAGAAGCTAACCCGGACAAGATTGCCGCTATTGTAAACATGAGACCGCCCGAGACTAAGAAGCAGGTGCAGAAGCTCACTGGCAGGATCGCCGCTCTAGGGAGGTTCATATCCAGAAGCGCGAACGGGGACTTCCGTTTTTCCGCATCCTAAAAAATTCAGAAGGTTTCGGATGGGGCCCGGATCAGCAACGCGCATTCGATGACCTAAAAGCCTACCTGTCAAAGGCCACGACATTATCGAGCCCATCGCCAGATGCGATCTTGCTACTATATGTAGCAGCATCCCCAGCCGCGGTGAGCGCGGTCCTGGTGGAAGAAAAAGAGAACGAGGGGAAGTTACAAAGCAGCTTCCCAATCTACTTTGTATCGAAGCTTTGACATCGGTGAAGGCAAACTATTTCGAGCCGGAGAAAATCGCGTATGCGGTGGTCATGGCGTCGCGGAAGCTCAAGCACTATTTTCGGGCTCACCACATTCGGGTCTTGTCTCGCTCGGCCCCTAGACGCCCGTTCGTAAACGCAGGGCGGTAGGGCGGATAGGCAAGTGGGCTTCCGAGCTGAATGAATATGTCATTGACTTCGAGCACGGATCGGCCATCAAATCGCAGTCATAGCGGACTTCATCGCAGATTGGACCCCTTGTGGTGATAACACCGCTCTCGGCTTCGAGGAACCGTAATGGACAAAGTGCACACGGATGGAGCCCGGTGTTCACTGAGCGGGAATATCCGCGGTATTGACACCTCCAAACCCGGCCCTAAGCTGCGATACGCCGCAAGGTTACAATATCGCACCACCAACAACACGGCCGAATACGAGGCGCTTCTGCTGGTCTCGTGAAACTCCGAGCGCTAGGAATCCGCAGATGCGTCATCAAGTCCGATTCGCAAGTAATTGTGGGGCATATCCGAAAGGAATACACAAAAAAGGAACCGGCTCGGCCGGGTCCGGAAGCCGTCCGGCGAATGGAAAAATACTTCCTTGGTTTCACTCGCAATACATTCCAAGGGCGGACAACACGAGGCGATGCGCTGGCAAAAGCTGCAGCCCAGAACGCTCCCTTGCCCGCCGATGTTTTCTACCAAGTCTTGACAGCCGCGGCGGTGCAGACGGAGGAGGAGCAACCGTCGGTAATTCACGCTATCGCGAGTGACGACTGGAGAGCACCGATATGGGCATTCATTTCTGGAACTTATGAGCCCGGAGACAGGAAGCAGCAACAAAGGATGGAGTCCAACCAAGCAATCCCATAATCGGAGAGAATCTGTACAAGGAGGGAGTCGTAGCGCCACTACTGAAGTGCATCAGCCGGAACGAGGGGGTCCAGCTTTTGCACGATATACATTCGGGAACTTGCGGGGCCCACAGAGGTCCGCATGAAATCGCTCACAGAGCAATGAGACAAGGCTTTTATTGGCCAACCGCTATCGAGGACGCCAAGCGATTGGTGAAATCGTGCCAGGGGTGCCAGAAGTTTGCAAAATACCAGAGGGCCCCAGCAAATCTAACCTCCCCGATATGCCCAACTTGGCCGCTGCAGAGATGGGGCATCGACATAGTCGGACCGCTCCCGCCGGCTCCGGAAATCTAAAATTCACCGCCGTGGCACTTGGAATACTTCACCAAATGGGTAGAAGCTAAGGCGTTGGCGACAATATCATCGGCACCTTAGTCAACTTTGTGTGGCGAGAATCATCTCGGCATTCGGGGTTCCATCCTACATAACAGTGGACAACGGGAAGCGGTTGACAAAGACACAAGTTCGAACTTTCGTGAAGACTGGGATCAAACCGACGTTTGCTTCAAGAATCACCCGAGAATCGAATGGGGCAAAGTGGAACGGGTCAACGGTGACATATTCACCACTATATCAAAGACCCTCGAAAACACCGAGAAGAAAGGTAGATGGGCTCGGAGTTAACAGCTACGGTATGGGGGCACAATATATCCAAGTCACGCGCAACCGGTTTCACGCCTTTCGCACTTCTCTTCGGGAAGAAGCCGTTACCCCGCGAGAAGAGGTTCGGGCCGGGATCTTTTCGAACCGAGATCATGGCCACTACCCCGAACAACGATACACTCGGCTCAAAAAACGGCCGACTCGCTAAGGCCGCAGCGGCGGAAAACCTCGACGTATACCATCAGAAACAAAGACTTGGAGAGATAAAAAAGTGCTGAGGCAGGTCATCAACCCAGGAGATATGGTCCTTATTCGGCAACCCGACAAGCAAGGCAAATTGCAGTCGCCGTGGTACGGGCCATACATCGTCGCGAGAATGGTAAAAGAAGGAGTCTACACGCTGGTGAAAGAGGACGGCACAGAGTCTAGCCACACCTGGAACGCCGACAACCTGCGCCGCTTCTACCCATGAAATTGCCCCACAGGGGTTGTAATTTTCTTTTCTTAATTCTCTGGAACACAATTCGGGGGGCGCGCTCTTTTTCCTCGCAGGGGAAGCCTTTTCGGAGGTGTGAGGTTTTTTAATGAGGCGTCCCTATGTACCCCCTTTTAATACTTTTCAATTCACGTTTCCCCTAAAGTGTGGATGCGTAACGTTTTCTCCTATCCGAAAAAGTCAGTGCCATATGGGTCACTGACCCTATTCGGAGAAGTTTTTGTCGGGTTGCAAGCAACCAAAAGCCAAAAACGGCTAGTAAACTCAAGAAAAACGCCGAAGCATCACGAATGCGCCAAACAACCCAAATGCGCGAAACAAAACGCTGCAGGCGAACTCGGCAAAAATGCTGAAGTATCGCGAAATTGGCAAAAGGCCGAATGAGTTGCAAACAAGCAATTTTCATCTGCAAGCTCAAACTTCTTATTCATCATATTCGGATGCTGTAATTACACCGGAAGCGCTTGTGGCGTTTAATCTCACAATCAAGAGCAACACACCCTCTACATCGAGCAATGCCTCGAGAATATGCGCGACTACAGCTCCTCGGACTCTCGAAAGGAGCGCTGTACTGCACCATGATCGGGCAAGCGTCACCCGAATGCGTCGTACATTACAAGCAAAAGGGCCGAAAGCCTACACCAGATATGGTTAGTGAGGGCTGAGTAGTAAATGCAGCATTTGGCCCGATAACACCGCAAATCCCAAAACCTCCCATTCCAAAGACGACTTAAGAAGGGTATGCGGTGGGTAAAGCAAAAATCAAGGTCTTTGCAGCCATAAAAAAAAACCAAGAGCTTGGACCAGATTATATAACCTAGCCACTCAGCCTCTATGACGGGTTAAATTTATGACTCACCTAACAAATGTACGGTGTTTCAAGGCACTATGACCCAAGCAGTATTATATATACATAACATCCCCCATAATGCAAAACCATGCCGGTCAGAACAAACTCATCTCGCTCCAAAGCTAAGTTTAGTAGAAATGAGAGGAGTCAGGAAAGGAGCCAGCACTCGTCCTCCCGTTTCAGTTGTGAGCGCTGAGCAAGTAGGCACAGCCAGGTTCAACTCGGGAGGAGTCAGGAGGGGAGTCAGTACTAGTCCTCCCGTTTCAGTTGTGAGCTTGGAGCAGTTAGGCGCAGCCAGGGTCGGATCGACCGCCTAAGCAAAAGCAGCAAGCGCGCAATAGCAGAGATGCGCAGAATTGCGCGCCTCCCTATTCCCAAGCATGACTGGAAGCTCCAGCTCCTGCACGGCGACTAGTCCATATTCGGGATTCCAGCCCACAGCAAGCGTGGGGCAAACATAAGGCCTGGGATCTAGTCATCGGATGTGGTTTAGTGCTCTACCCGCTCATAAACGAGAAAGGGCGCATGCGCGCCCATTCGGGTGTCGGAAACCGAGTCTTACCACTTCGAGATAGGACTCATCCAGTTTTAGCCAATAGGGCCATACAGAGTTCCATTCGCAGCAAAGATACAGAGCGCATACGCACTTTGTAAAACAAATGCCATTACAAACTCCAAGTGAAAACAAACGCCGGAGGGCTTAACTCAAAAAAATCTCTCGAATGCACCCTCCACCGCTCAAATTTGGGGGCGCTCTATGTCTCCATGCAACGCCGGAGGGCTTTACTCAAAAACGACCGAATGCGCCCTCCACCGCTCAAATTCGGGGCGGCGCCCTAAGTCTCCATGCAACGCCGGAGGGCTTTACCCAAAAATGCCCGAATGCGCCTCCACCGCTCAAATTCGGGGGGCGCTCTAAGTCTCCATGCAACGCCGGGAGGGCTTAACTCAAAAATTCAGGAATGCGCCCTCCACCGCTCAAATTCGGGGGGGGCAGCGCTCTAACACAACGCCGGGAGCTTAATGAGGAATTTTCCCGAATGCGCCCGCCACCGCTTGAACTAAGGGGGACGCGGCGTTCCACACAATAGTGATGCGCTCAGCAAATTCATTCTAGCCCGCATTCACGGATCTGGCATTTCAAGTCTCCGAATGCGACGCTGGATCGAAAGCGGTAACACAATCGCGCAGGAAACACAACCAGATAGTTAAACTATGAGCGCATACGGTTCTAGTGCTGCAAAATATGTCCAAGAAGTTCTAGGGTTCCCCGAACCCCGGCCACGCAGGGCCACAAACACGGCCACGCAGGGCCAAGCACGACAGAGCTATGTTTTTACAAGGGATACATCAAGAGTTAGCCGCAGTTTCGGCTGCAGGAGACTGAGGACCAGGCGCGCCAGCTTCGGTGGACGCCGCCGCGGAGGGGTTCACGGCACCCGATTGGTCGCCTTGTGCGGCACTTTCGGGCGCACGAGCCATCTCCGGAGACCGGGTTAGCGTGCCGGACGACGGCGTGTCGCCCGCCGCGGCCGCCTCGCGCTCGTCCCTACCCCCGAATGTAGGCCACGACCCGGTCACGGATAATGGCCTCTTCCGCCTCATCTCCCTAAAAGAAAGAAGCATGAACATGGTCAAGTTAGCTAAAAGATTCATAACCCAACCCATCAAAAGTGACAAGCGCCATTCGGCGGTTTTTACTGCGCCACGCTTAGTGCCGCCCGCGGCAAGGCGAGATTGCGACCGCCGCCGTTCCGAAGCCGCCGAAGAACTTCACGGCGGCCTCGTGTGCGTCCCCATCCGGGACCCGAAGCGGTCCACGTCATCGGGCCGGAAGTGCGGCCGCGTGTGGACAGCCCGCGTCTTTCGCGCCTTGCACCTTGCCGCACGGGCGGTTTCAAGGGCGGCCCCGGCCGGCGTCCGAGCTCCATTTGGCCCTCCAATGCGGCGAGCCCGGTCCGGAGGAACCCGGTAAAATCAAAAACCGACGTGTCCTCCCGATAGCGGGCACCACCACCTCGTCGCCAACTCCGGCCACCGACGCGCGAAGATGGTAGCGGCCTCGGTTAAGTTCGTCGAGCCGCGGCGGGCGGACCGCCGCGGTTGGTTTTGGGTGTTCCTTTCGGTCCTGGCGGTCCGGGCGTCCGCTTCGGCCTCCTCGCGCGCCGTTTTCTCTCTGTTAAGCTCGGTGCGCGCTTGCGCCAGCTCCTCTTTCAGCCTGCGCACCTCGGCCTCGCTTTCGGTGAGTTTAGACTCAACGAAAGCGACAGCGGCGCAATCCTGCTTGGCGAGCGCAGCACTTATAACAGATTGCTGCGCGAGAAAAAAGAGTGAGAATGTAAACAACCCGAAAAGGAAAAGACTCAGATCATTCGGGGTCGAAAACTTACAGAAATAGCGTGGAAGTTGATGGCCGAGAGGAGCTCCAGGCGATCCACCTTGGTCAAATCCCTTTCGGTGGTGGTGGCACTAAAGGAGGTGCTGCACTGGTCCGCGAAAGCGACACCCGCCGCGCCCGGCAGCAAGCCGCTCGCGCGGCAGTCCACCCCCGCGATTAAGCGAGCGTCCGAAGCCGCCCCTAGAGCACGAGCAAGTTGGTAAGTCCTTTCACGGTCTGGGCTCGTGTCCTCGGGAGATGAGCACCCCGAATACACGCGCATGTGGTCGCATTCACCTGGGGCTCGCTCTAAGGAGAGCCTGCCATGTCCAAATAGAGCACACGCCGCGCTTTCGGGGGTCATGCGACTGAGCTCGCGGTGGAATCGGGACTTACCAGGTCTCCTAGCCGGATTCGGGTCCGGGTCCGAAACGGACCGGGACGCTTCCGCGGAAGCAGGCGGCGGCATTGGAGCAGGCGCCGCACCGGCCGCAGTACACACCCGGTGGCCCCGGGTCGTTTCGTCATCGCGAAAGCGCCCCGGAGGCATCTGGCGGCCTCTTCAAGCTCACGCCCAGGGAACTCAGCGTCGGGTGCGCTTTCGGAGGTAAGCGGCATGGGTCAGCAATCTTCTTGCGGGTCCCGGCCATCGAGCTAGGACCGCCGGTATCGCCCTGCAAAACATAAGGACGAAAAAGTCACATTAGTTCATGACGCCCAGGATGCCAAAGCCTACGCCCTAATGCGCAACGCGTATCCGGCTCTACCATTTCGGCATGCAAAGGTTCCGCGACCCCCAGGAAATCCAATGAGAATTTAGAGCTGCTTTTCAGAGGTTTGGTCCACAGTCGTCCGGCCATTTCGCGGCATACCTGAACATCGCGAGCCTCCGGTTCCGGGCGTTCCCGGCTTTGCCTTGCGCGCTTTCGTTTCTCGGCGGCAACGGTGCTGGCAGCCCGACCGGTGCGTAAGGACCCGGTGTGCCGTGCGGGGGCGATCCGGGCGCTCCCGATCCTGTTCCGCGCCTTGCGCCATCTTCCGGCTCATTGACATCACCGCTGCTTTGGGCCTTGGGCGCTTTCGGAGCTGGGGGCGGCCTTTCCGAATACCGAATACCCATGCAGTCTAGAACGCGGTTCTTCCTAGGAGAATTTCCAAGTCGAAGCATTTGCTTCTTGTGCTCCCTTTCTCCATATGGCCCGCACAACCGGACAGCCTTCTTCTCCAGCGCAGCCAGGTACGCAGCGTCTGAGGCAAAATGATCCGGGCGCTCGAGAAGATAATCAGGACCCCGATAGCCACCGATGTCCCGAATAGGCTCGAATTTCACAAGTTCGCATAAGGGCCATTCGTCGATAGCTATTATCTCTTCTGCCAAGTCACGGCTAGTTTGCCGGCTGGCGGTAAGAGAGTACGCTTCCGCAACCGCGTGATCAGCCGGTCCGAAAGCGTCGTGAGGCGGATGTTTCTCGCCGATCATCACGGTCATCAAGGACACCAACGGGTTTGCCCGGCGACGCTTTACTCTCTGGGCAGCGTCTATCTCCTCGTCCGAGGCAACCCGAATGTAAAACCAAAACTTGGTCCAATCTTCCCACTTCTCTTTGAAGGTGGGCACCAAGCGCTTCGCTCTTGCCCCGGAGCCGGCACGAAATTGTAAGACCCATACTCGGCGCGAATATTGGGCCGCCCATCAACCTTCCCCACCTTCGAGTGGAAGTGGGTGCAATGAAGCTTCACGAAATGGGCAACACTTGGCTCGTGGCCCATCATCTTCGTGGCCATGGCGTATATATCGAGCCGGGCGATTGCATTCGGGGTGAGATGATGGATTTGCGGGCGGTATTTTCGTAACGGCCCCAAAGAATGGAGCCACGGGAAACCTCAACCCGGCGATGAAGAAGTCGCGGAACACAACAGCCTCATTCGGTCTCGGTTTCGGGGTAACCTCGCCCCCCGGAGCCCGGCTCCTTTCGCGCTCAAAGGTGCTCAGTAGGCCGCTGCGTTGGTACGAGTCGAGTCGCTCCTCGTCAATTTTAGATCGGCATATGATGCCGGTGTGCCCCTCGATTCTGACACGGCGGTTTCTACGGGTCGGGCCAGATTCGATGCCTTCACCCCCATCCGGTCCAGCGGACGCTGCGCTTCTTTCTGCCCCGTCATATTCCGCAGATTCGGCGTATTCTTCGCCTGCCACCCCAGCGCTCCCTTGGCCGCTAGCAGTTTCTTCAGCGGATAAACCGACCACGGGCGCCGCTATCGCGGGCGCTACAGCGCGAATTGGTACAACTATTTCTGGCTCCCCCAAGCTGGTTCCAGAATCATGTGACATATTCTCTGATCCGGATTGGCTTAGCTGGGCTGCCAATTCGGCGCAAAAAGCGGAGAGCCCGGATGCGGATTCGTTGGCTGTTCTGGCCGAATCCCCAGACGAGGAGCTTTCGGACATATGTGATCGCTCCAAAAGGGTGCCCTGGCTTCCGAGCTATGAAGAAAAACGAAATCGTGTTCAATAGGGCCGATAGTGGAATCCGAACCTTACCTAGATCAGCCCCACCCAGCCTCGAAAGCATAAACAACGAAAAGAAGCGAAAGTGCAAATGCCTTACCGAATGAGGAGGAAAATTCCGAATGCGGAGACCGGAAGCAATCCTCGAATGCGTCGAAGGCGGGCGCGGCTGAGCTAAGTGCCCGCCCCCCGCGCCTCGCTTTTATAGGCGGGGGATGGCCGTGGGGAGCGGCCGATCGGTCGCGCGAATCGAGGCGTCGTTTCACGCGAATCGAGTAAAAAAAAAATATTAACGTCTCCTCATCCTGGGGGCGGCGCTTGCACATTCGGCTAGGCCACATTCGGCTTAGCGAGATATTGCCGGCCTTGCCCGGAAGGGACCGCCCTTTCGGCAAGACCGGAGGGCTACCGTTGGGGGCGGGAGTGGAATTGGCCACCCCGTCCCCCTAATCGTATAAGCCTCATGTGTTTAGTGTGCGCAGTACGGGCGATAGCGCAGAAGACGCGCATTCGGCCCCAGGCGCCAGCGGAAACCCCGATAGCGCGGACGGCGCGCATCCGGCGTCGGCGCCGGGGAGGAAACCCGATAGCGCGGGACGGCGCGCATCCGGCGTCGGCGCCGGGGAAACCCCGATAGCGCGGGAAGGCGCGCATCCGGCGTCCGCGACAGCGGAAGCCCCGATAAGCGGGGACGGCGCGCATCCGGCGTCGGCGCCGGCGGAAACCCCGATGGCGCGGGAAGGCGCGCATCCGGCATCCACGCCAGCGGAAGCCCCGATAGCGAGAAGACGCGCATCCGGCGTCGCCGCTGCGGAAACCCCGAAAGCGGGGAAGGCGCGCATTCGGCTTGAGACTGGACGCATTCGGCGGCCGGGCGGGAAGGAGAGCCCGGATGTGTCCTGGTCGGTGGTTAACCGACAAATGTGGGCCCTCGGGCCATTTACTTGTCTGCCCCGTGTCGGCCGCTCCTGTACGTTGAAATTAGGGTTGCCAGGGACTTCTGGACTCCGTGCGTTTTAGCCGGAGCACAAGGAATATAAGGTTCGTGTCGTTCGTTTCGTTTTGTAGTTCTTCGTTTCCATTATCTCCTGTTTTGGTCCTTCAGGGGGTGCAACCCCAAAGGGCCGAAACAACAGGATGTTTGTTGAGTCCTTCGGAGTTGAGCCGAAGGTTAGAGGACGTACCTATCAAAAGCCATACCCATCTTCTTTTGATGCTATTGCTTATCCTCAAGGTTATAAGGTTCCTGAATTTTCTAAATTTAATGGTGAGGATAGTAAAACTACATGGGAGCACGTTAGTCAATATCTTGCTCAACTAGGTGAAGCGGGTTCTATAGAAGGGCTGAAAGTTCGTTTATTTCCCTTATCTTTAACTCGGTACAGCTTTTTCATGGTTTGCTGCTTTGTCTCCTGGTTCTATAACTACATGGTCGCAGCTAGAACAAAAGTTTCATGATCATTTTTACAGCGGCGATAATGAACTTATCACATCTTACATCGGTTAAGCACAAGCATGATGAATCCGTTTCAGATTATGTCAAAAGATTAAGAGATGTTAGAAACCGATGTTATAGAGAAAGAGACTTGGCTGATCTTGTGCTTAATGGATTGAGACCACATATTAGAGAAAAATTAGAAGGCTTTGAATTCTTGACTGTTAACCAAGTCTTGCAGCGAGCTTTGGCTGTAGAGAGCCGAAGCAAAGATGATAAAGCTAATTATAAGACTAAAACTGATCGTCCTCACATGCATGTTGTTGATTACAATTCTTGTTCGGATGATGAAGTTGATGTCTATGCTGCTGAATTTGTTTGGCCTTCAAAGGCCAAACCATATGCTTGTAGTGCTCTTAAGCCGATTCGCAAGAATCGTGAAGAAGAGATGAAATTTACTTTTGATATTGCTAAATGTGATAAGATTTTTGATGCTTTGCTACAAGATAAGTATATTAAAATTTCACATACTCTACCGCCATTTGAGGAGCTGAAACGGCGAGCTTGTTGCAAGTATCATAATTATTTTTCTCATGCTACTAACGATTGTAATGTTTTCGGCGACAGATCCAATCGGCTATAAATGATGGACGATTGAGTTTTGCTGAAATGCAAGTTGACAAGACTCCCTTCCCCATGAACACTCTAAATTTAGAGGGCAAGAAGGTGTTACTTCGGCCTGAACAAGCCGAAGCTGCTAAAGGGAAAACAGTTGTCGTTATCGGCGAACCTAGGATCATACACGCTAATGACAAGGTGTTGGGAAGAGAGGTTGTGCTTGAGAAGGCCCCCAATGGCAAGGAAACATTAAAAATCACAATGAAAACTTCTGTACCTGGGGGGCAAGTGCAGCAAGGAGGTCATGCAAAATTCATCAAGCCCAAAAGTCCGGAGGCTGGCAAGTGGAAGGTGAATGAGGCAAAGGTGCAGCAGAAAAAAGTCAAGCCAACATTTGATATGCTGCTGTCCAAATATGCAAAACAAGCAGCCGGTTCTAGCTCTAATCGGCCATCACAGTTGAAGCGTCCAAGGTCATCTCCACGCCATCAATTTCAGCATCAACATGGTCCGTATAGGCAATGGGCTCCTGCACCTTGGATGGCGCCACCTCCCTATGTGCCATATTATGGGAGAGATTACTTTGGAGGATGGGAGCAGCCCCCAATGGCTCCATTTGCTTTTCATCCCGGGTGGGATGCACCTAGAAGACCTGTATTTGAGCGGCTAACACACTCTGTAAGAGGCCGTTTGGACAGTGGTACTAATCGGCCATTACAAGTTTCTCCAAAGAAGAAGATCATGAGACGAGTGGCGTGCTAAGTCACCATGTGCTGAAATTTCAGAATCAGCAAGCAAGCAAGAAGAGAGGTCTACAAGCTCTGGCATTATCAAAATTGGTACTAAAGGTACAGGGATCAAAGACCTTGGTAAAGGCCGATTATTATTGACAATCCGGCTAAATCTAGTAGTGTTGTGGCTGCTGTACAGTCAGGTTCAGCAGCTAATGATCATGAAGCTAGTACCAGCGGCACCAAGAGAATAGATCCTAAATATACCCAGCCAATGTGGTGCCCTCACGGCTTGTCCAAGACTAAAAAGAGAAGGTTGCAGCGCATGAGAAATCAGCAAAAGAAAGAGGAGAAGAGGGAGAAGTATACGGACGAATTCTTCAACCTAATTCAGCCCGTTGTCAATCCGAAACAAGTGTGGAAGCCTAAGATTGATGAAAAAACAGCAGCACCTCCACCTGTACCAGCAGCTGTTACTCCAATTCAGGAGGTGTCTGAGGCTATTCCAACCTCACCCATATCACCTACAACATCCCCGTCACAGACGTCGGTATTCTCTTTGGGAGATGATGAGGAGATGGTCGATTTTGAGCCAACCCCCAGTAGGGAAGACTTGAGATATGACAATGAGATGAAGGATTTTGAGTCAACATCTAGCAGGCAAGGTATGGATATGAATATGGTTTATTACTTGCCTGCTGAGTTTCGTGCTATTGATGAGGAAGGAGAGGTCGCCCAGCTGAATTTTGGTCCCAAGAATGCCATCTTCGAGAAGCCCAAAGAACCGGTGAAACATTTGAAGCCGCTGTACATCAAGGGTCACATTAATGGATCACCGGTTGCTAGAATGCTTGTTGACGGTGGAGCTGTGATCAACCTTGTGCCACATTCAGTTTTCAAGAAATTGGGGCTGCAAGATGAGGATATGAAGAAGACTAATATGGTGCTCAGTGGCTTTGAAGGCAAGGGACAAACGGAGACCAAAGGAGTTATTTATGTGGAGCTCACGGTTGGAAGCAGAACTTTGCCCACTGCGTTCTTTGTTGCTGAAGTGCAAGGGAATTATAATGTGATTTTAGGACACGATTGGGTACATGCTAACCAGTGCGTACCTTCTACCATGCACCAATATCTTATCCAATGGGTCGTGGATGAGGTGGAGATAGTTTATTCAGATACATCGGCTTGTCTTGCCTTAACTGATGCTATTGTAGATTGGCAACATCCTGAAGCTACTTGTTTGACAGGACGCACTGATCTTCCAGAGTTTGATTTCCTTAGTGCTACAAAAAATGGTTTTGTGCCTGTTATGTTAAAGCCGATTGGTGGTGATTGGCTCAAAAATATATTGTGAATAAATGGATCCTAGTAGTTCAGATTGGTTGCAGAAGCGTCTCAAAAATTATCGGTCTCAAGAGAACGATATGCATGAGTCCATAGAAGAGCCAGAAAACATGGATAAGCTAGGACAAGGTTTTACATCGGCTGATCCATTAGAGGAGATAGATATTGGTGATGGATCAATTCCTAGGTCGACTTTTATAAATAAAAATCTGAAAGCCGATTACAAGTTGAAGTTAATTGAGCTATTAAAGGAGTATGTTGATATCTTTGCTTGGGAGTACCATGAGATGCCTGGCTTGAGCAGGGAGTTAGTGGAACATCAGCTGCCCATTAAGAGTGGTTTTAGACCTTTCAAACAGCCGGCTAGAAGGTTCAATCCCAAGATGTATGACCGGCTCAAGCAGGAGATCGATCGGTTGCTTAAAGCTAATTTTATTAGACCTTGCAGGTATGCTGATTGGATCTCTAATATTGTGCCCGTGGAGAAGAAAGGGTCCAGCAAATTGAGGGTGTGCATTGACTTTAGAGATTTGAATAGAGCTACACCCAAAGATGAGTATCCTATGCCTATAGCCGATATGCTTATTAATGATGCGTCTGGCCATAAAGTCATTAGCTTTCTTGACGGCAACGCGGGGTATAACCAGATTTTTATGGCCGAAGAGGATGTATCCAAAACGGCTTTTCGCCGCCCCGGTTTTCTTGGTTTATTTGAGTGGGTGGTAATGAATTTTGGTTTGAAGAATGCTGGTGCTACATATCAAAGAGCTATGAATTTAATCTTCCATGATTTGCTTGGAGTCATCTTAGAGGTTTATATTGATGATATTGTTGTCAAATCGGATGCCATTGAACCACACTTGGATGATTTGCGTTTAGCTTTTGATAGGATGAGAAAGTATAATCTGAAGATGAATCCTTTGAAGTGTGCCTTTGGCGTATCAGCTGGAAAATTTTTAGGCTTCATTATTCATGAACATGGCATAGAGATAGATCCTACAAAAATTGAAATTATCTAGAAAATTCAGATTCCTAATTGCAAGAGGGATGTGCAAAAGTTCCTTGGCAAGGTCAATTATTTGAGAAGATTTATAGTTAATTTGTCAAGAAAAGTTGATGCTTTCACACCTATCCTTCGGTTAAAGAGTGATGCTGATTTCACTTGGGGGGCAAAACAGCAAGAAGCCTTTGAAAAAATCAAGCAATATTTGGTTACTCCACCGGTATTGAGAGCACCCAAACATGGGCAGCCATTTACGCTTTATATTGCTCCGGACAGTGGAGTAATTGGTGCTGTTTTGACACAAGAAACAGAAGGAAAGGAGCATTGTATTGCATATTGTTGGCGCTCCTTATTGCATGTTTTTAACCGCCAACTTTATAATAAAATGAGCACCAAACTTAGTGAATAGGGTTTTTACTAACGATTTCCACAAGTTTTGGTGTTTCACTTGTTTTGCAGAGCATAACTGAAAATACGCCAATATGGACCAAAGGTAGGGAAATATAAGAAAGGAATAATTAATCCTACTTTGGCCCATAGCAAAGCAAGATAAAGGAGGTTAAATTACACTTAGGAAATTCCCCCTACACCACCTCAACTGGGCATGTCACTTCTAGATCTCGGCTGACGCATCTTGCTCACAAAGATCCTTGTCAACCAAGGACACAAAAGGGAAGAGCAATTGGACCAAATTAGGGTCGAGTTCGTCTTGGACTGCACGAACATGTTCGGGTAATATGGACGCCACGAATTCATCCGAACTCCGAATGAGGCAAACGACCCGGCCACGCGAAGCTAACGATGAGGCCCACGTGCCTGCAAAAGATGGGGGCCAGCCAAGCTTCCCTTGGCACGGCCGCGCCAAGGGCGCGGGCGAGCCTCCCAGCGCGGCCAAACTGGCCCATCTTCGTCCGTATGACCCATGCCGACAGCCCAAACTCGATGGCGGTGGGGTTTGGCAGTATAATAAATGTTATGACGGTGGAATAGGTCGGTTTTGGCTTTCCATATAAAAAGGGGACTTTTCCCCCTCACACACACACCATAAGGAAGAGCTCCACTTTACCATTTCCAAGATGTAGTAGTAGTGCTAGCCTAGTTGGGAGTGAGGGAGAGAGCTCAAGTTTCGGAGTAGTCCTCGGAGGCTCGGCATTTCTTGTATCGGTCCTTTATAAGGCTCAAGTACTTTCAATATGTTTATCTTCTTTACATTACTGAACTACTCATTTGGTTATCTTGTCATGCCTTAGTTCTTTAGCTAAGCTTGGTTAGTGTAGTGTTTATTCCTTGGCATGGGTTCCCTGGTCGACCGATTGCTCTAGTTATAGATCGTGACCAGAGTACGTAACCGCTAGCGCAGGCGTGGTGTCTGGGTTAGCGAGTTACCAGAGAATGTGCCCAGCCCCACGTATAGTTGTGGTAGCCCCAGAGGTGACAGCTCCGACCAGGCCTTTGTAATCCACCACGTTCGGGTTGGTGTTTTCGTAGAGCTTTTGGCGGCCTTCTCCCGGTTAACCCTTCCCAGTCTCTTCGAGAACCGGAAAGGTACCGCTGCTCCGAAGTGTCTCGGTGTAACCGCTATGTTGACCTCCGCTTAGCTATCCCTTTGGTATAGACTAGAATAGAACCGCAGTGATGGAGAAGAAAATAGGAATCTTGGCATCTCCTGTAGACCTCTCAGCTTAGCTAGTCTGCTCTGCTATCTTTTTAGGGTTCTCCTGTGTGTGTCACTTATCTAAAAACCCGATTATATCTTTTACCCCCTCATTAGTCTAGTTGATATATTAGTTAACAGATGTTTGAAGGTTAGTAATCAACTTCTTTACCCTTTGCTTCCCTGAGGATAAATACGATACCCTGGAATACTCTTGGGTGAAAGCTACAACGGTATCCGTGCGCTTGCGGATTTCACTGTTTGTGTAGCTTATACCAATTGGCTTTCTAGTGCCATTACCTAGGATGGACTTAAAACCTCCATACTTGGTAGCGACGCTAAGAAACGCCAACACATATCTAAGTCGACGTTTATTGGATGCTGAAACAAGGTACACTTTTATTGAAAAATTATGCCTTTCACTATACTTTGCTTGCACAAAGTTGAGACATTATTTATTATCTAGTGCTTGCATAGTAGCATGTCAAACCGATGTTATCAAATATATGCTGCATAGACCAATTCTTAGTGGTAGGATTGGTAAGTGGGCTTATGCTTTAATTGAATATGATTTGGCTTATGAACCTTTGAAAGCTATAAAAGGCCAAATTGTTGCTGATTTTATTGTTGAGCATTGGATTGATGATAGGCATACTACTGATCTAGACCTTGTTTCCTTAGTACCATGGAGATTATATTTTGATGGTTCAGTTTGTAGCAATGGCCAGGGTGTTGGTGTTGTTTATATTTCTCCATATGGTGCTGTTTTTGAAGCCTCACGCCGCTTAGAATTCTTTTGCACAAATAATCAAGCCGAATATGGAGCATTGCTATTCGGGCTAGAGCTGTTGGTTGCTATAGGTGCTATACATATTGAGGCGTTTAGTGATTCGTTATTAGTAGTGCAGCAAGTATCAAAGGTTTTTCAATGCCTTGATGGATCACTTAATTTTTATCTTGATACATGCGTAGATATTATTGCTACCTTGGATTCCTTTAGTATTGCTCATATATCTAGATATGAAAATTGCAGAGCAAATGAGTTGGTGCAGCAAGCATCTGACTATCACGTTCAGCATGGCGTGTTTTACATCTCTCAAGAGCCGATGTATTGTCTTGCTAACATAGGCAAGGCCGAACCGCAGCCCACCGATTCGTTCACTGATTTAAAATCTTGTGCAGGTGAGGACAAAGATTGGAGGAAACCCATTGCTGATTACTTGCATGATCCTAGCAAGAGAGTGGACAAGACGGTTCGGCGGATGGCTTTCAAATATGCATTGATTGATAATGATCTTTATCGCCGAACTGTTGATGGTATTCTTTTGAAGTGCTTGGATGAGGACCAAGCAAGAGTTGCCATGGGAGAGGTACATGAAGGCATATGTGGTACACATCAGTCGGCACACAAGATGAAGTGGTTGCTGCGGCGTGCTGGTTTCTATTGGCCGACGATGATTAATGATTGCTTCAGATATTACAAGGGGTGTGAAGCTTGTCAAAAGTTTGGTAATATTCAGTTAGCTCCAGCCGCTATGTTGCATCCTATTATCAAGCCATGGCCATTTAGAGGTTGGGGATTAGATTTTATTGGACAGATTCATCCTCCATCATCAAAGGGGCATCGGTTTGTGTTAGTTGCTACTGATTATTTTACGAAGTGGTCTGAAGCAGTACCTCTCAAGAATATGACACATGTGGAGGTAATTCAATTCATAACCGAGCATATTATCCATAGATTCGGCATTCCTCAGACGTTAACTTCGGATCAAGGGTCTTCTTTCATATCATCAAAGTCCGAGATTTTGTTGAATTATACAAGATAAAGTTGTTGAATTCCTCTCCATATTATGCCCAAGCCAATGGACAAGCAGAGTCTACAAATAAAATTTTGATCAAGCTCATCAAGAAGAAGATAGAAGATAATCCTAGAAGATGGCATGAGCTGTTGTCTGAGGCTCTTTGGGCACATAGGATTTCAAGACATGGTGCTACTAAAGTAACTCCATACGAGCTTGTGTATGGACAGGAGGCTGTTCTGCCTGTAGAAGTAAATCTGAACGCTTTGAGATTAGCTAAGCAAAATGACTTATCGGCGGTGGATTTTCACAATTTGATGATGGACAACATTGATGAGGTCGCCGATAAGAGATTGGAAGCATTGAGGGCTATTGAGAGAGACAAGCTGCGAGTGGCAAGAGCATACAACAAGAAAGTTAAATTGAAAAGCTTTCAAGTTGGTGATCTAGTGTGGAAGGTGATTCTACCAATTGGCTTGAAGGATAATAAATTCGGGAAGTGGTCTCCAAGTTGGGAAGGTCCTTTCAAAATTGTGAGAGTAGTTCCTGGGAATTCGTATTTGGTAGAGTCACTGCAAGGTACCTTGCTGTCCCGTGCTCTCAATGGTAAATATTTGAAGAAGTTTCATCCAAGCGTGTGGCAAGAGGCTAAAGCACGTACGGCCGATACATGGTTATCACCCTCAGACCTTTAACATGGCCGATATTTAACTATCGCCCTTAGAACAAAATAAACATGGCTGATGGTTGTGTTGACATCGTCCTTAGTGTCAGCATAAGGAAGAAGTACATTTTTTGGCATGCAAGCTTTGCCAAAAAACAGGGGGGCATGTGTTGATGGTCAGATTTGACATCATAATTATATTTGAGCACTAGCAGCCTTGTTGAGATTTTTATTTGGACAGATATGCAGAGTTGCTATTATTAGTGAACAAAACTTGGCCACTACATGAAGCGTACAGAAGTTTTCTTGGACCTTTTCTTGCATGTATAGATGATCCTGTATATGCAGCATTCAGAAGGAAAGAGCAGAGTCCGATTGGAGCAGGAAGTGGATTTTTGCATGATGAGGTTACATATGACGGCCTGCCTATATTTGGAAAATTTCACGTGTGCGCATGACCAAGGAAGGAACGGGAGTTGGAGCCTGAATCCAAGTACAACACGTTTGCCTTTGCGTGGTCTTGATCAGCCGAATAGGAAAAGAAGCCCAATCAAAATATGATGACTTTGTATGCTGTTTGGATCTTTGTTCTAACGTTTGGAAAGTCCAGCCGCTCCATATATATTAGGGGGGGGATGGCCAATTGACAACACACAATCGACATATCAATCTACTACATTATTTCGCATCTACTATTTTCTTGAGCTTTTTGCTTCTTGTTCTTCGTTGCCGTCTACTTCGTTGCGACTGCGAGCACGAGGTCCTAGGGGCGGTCAGGCCGACCTTGGGCAGCCCATCGCCGCTGTTCTCCCTGACGGGGTCCCTCTCGGGAGCGTGGGGTGTCGGGTTTCAAGAGCTCTCGCCGGTGTGTCTTGCGTATCGCGCTCCCGACGAGACTCCCCTTGCGACGTGTCCTGCGCATCGCGCTCGTCACCGGGGGCACACGTGACGTGTTCGTGTGCGAACACCTTCCAAACTGGCTACCTGCCCGCGCTGCAGATGTCCGCCACGTACCCCGGAGCAGGCACGCCGACGATCAACACCGCTCGCTGGTTGCCTTTCCCCTGCGGAACCCTAGCTGCCGGCCTATATTGTTAATAGCAGCAATCGGGGTAGGAGAAGAACTTGGGGAAGGGGAAGGGGAAGGGAAAGTAGGCAGGAAGACGAATCTTAGAAGTACAGTGTAATGTAATAGGTTTACAAATTTCTCATTCCTTCTTCAATCTTTAGCGCTGCATATATACTCAAGCTAATGCAGCCACTCTGGGCCTGAAGTCTTCTGATTCGGCTTGGGCTGTCTCTTGGGCCTGGGCGATGCATGGACGGCTTCACTATCAGCTCGGTCTAGAGACGATGATGTAGCTGTAGCTGGTATGATATTAACACCCTCCCGGCCTTGAGATGCAGCATGACCCCATGCTGGTGCCCTTGGAAACTATTTTTTCGGGTACTCGAGCGGCTCCCATGTGGATAACGCCGATGGCATATGTGACCAACGAACCAGACCTTCTTCCACAGGATTGGCACCACCAAACCATCGGCGGTGCAGAATAGCAATAGGAACCTGCAGTCCAACAAAGAGCAGAGGGTAAAGCAGCAACCACCGGCTCACCTTGGCCTGGGGACTTCTTCAACTACGAAATGTGAAAGACTGGGTGGATGGCTGACTCCGGGGGTAGAGCCAGGCGGTAAGTCACCGAGCCAATCCTAGCAAGCACACAGTAAGGATCGAAGAATCTGAAGGCCAATTATTGGGATGACGCCAGAGAGTTCTGGATGTATGGCTGGAGCTTCAAGAAAACCCAGTCACCAACCTCGAACCGATGCTCGGACCGATGCTTGTCTGCCTGGCGTTTCATGCGGTCAGTAGCCTGGAGCAAGTGCTGGCGGATCGAGCCATGCATCACATCATGTTCTTCTAGCCAAGATGCTAGGGAAGGCAGTTCTGTAGCTGAAGACAAGTCCAAGCCGAGATGTCTGGGAGGATACCTATACATCACCTCGAAGGGAGATCGCCCAAGTGAAGAATGGGAAGAAGAATTGTACCAGAACTCCGCAGCCGACAACCACTGAGACCAGCGACGCGGGCAAGCATGGACAAAGCAGCGCAAGTAGGTTTCCAAACATTGGTTGACCCGCTCGGTCTGCCCATCCGACTGAGGGTGCTTAGCTTCAACTCGACACCAGCCAAACGGAACAATGATTGCCAGAACTTGCTTGTGAAAATCTTGTCCCAGTCAGAGATGATAGCAGTGGGCAGCCCATGTAAGTGGTAAATATGGTCCAGAAACAACTTGGTGATGAACTCAGCCGTGAAGGGATGTCGGAGAGGCATGAAGTGTGCAAAATTGGAAAACTTATCCACAACTATCAAAATAGCATTGGCCAAACCTACGGGTGCGAGGCCTTCTATGAAATCCATAGAAATAATCTCCCAGGAGCCTTTAGGAATAGGCAGGGTTTGGAGCAAGCCGGGGTACCATGCCCAATCAGGTTTTGCCTGAGCACAAACAGTGCAGTCTTAGACAAAGTTGAGGACAGACTTCTGCATAGCAGGCCAGTAGAACAATTGCCGCACCTTATGATCGGTCACTGGGGCTCCCTAATGTGCTCCTATAGGACTGTTGTGTGGAGCAGAGAGCACACGAACCTGAAGGGTAGAGTTAAAACCCGACCACACACATTGTTTGCACATAATAATACCATTGCGCAAAGAGAATCGGGGCACAGATTCAGGACAGACAGCAAGCTTGGACAGTAAGGATTTGGCGTCTGCATCAGAATCGTACCATCGCTAGAGCTCAAGAAACCAGTCATGCACCGAGGAAGAGACTACGAGCACCGCAAGTGAATCATTGCGCCTAGACAGTGCATCGGCGATACCATTGTCTGAACCCTTACGGTATTGGATTCGGTATTGTAAGCCCAGAAGCTTGGTGAATGTTTTCTGTTGCCAAGGAGTGTGTAAGCGCTGCTCATTAAGGTGGACCAGGCTACGATGGTCGATGTGAATAACAAACTCGCTCTGTAGCAGGTAGTGTCACCAATGCTCTACGGCCATAACAATAGCAAGGTATTCCTTCTCGTACGCAGACAGACCAAGGTTACGGCTGCTCAAGGGTTTGCTTAAGAAGGCCAAGGGGTGTCCATTTTGTAAAAGGACAGCACCAATACCAGTACCAGAAGCATCAGTCTCTATGTGGAATGGCTCAGAGAAGTCAGGAAGAGCCAGAACTGGGGCAGAGCTAAGTGCTGACTTGAGAGTTTGGAAGGCCGACTCATGAACAGGTGTCCAAATGAACAAGGAGTCCTTCTTGAGCAGCTCTGTTAGTGGCTTGGCAATGAGCCCAAAGTGATGAATGAATTTGTGGTAATACCCCACTAACCTAAGGAAATCTCTGAGCTCTTTAACCATCTTGGGCACAGGCTAGCACTATATAGCTTGTATCTTTATAGGATCTGTAGACAGGCCCTGTTCACTGATGATGTGGTCCAAGTATGAGATGGAGTGTTGAGCAAACGTGCATTTTGAAAGCATGATCTTCCACTTGTCCTGAGCTAGCCACTGGAAAACAACCACCAAATGTGCCACGTGCTCCTCATAGGTCCTGCTGTAAACCAAAATATCATCGAAGAACATGATAACAAACTTGCGCAGCCCTGGTGCAAGTGTTACATTCATGGCGCCCTAAAATGTGCCCGGGGAGCCAGTAAGCCCAAACGCCATGACACGAAACTCATATTGGCCCAGATGAGTCTGGAAGGCCATTTTTTGCTCTTCACCTGGATGCAATAGAATCTGATGAAACCCTGCTCGGAGGTCAAGCTTCAAAAACCAGTGGCATGAGTGAGTTCATCCATTAATTGATCAAAGCCCGGTACTGGGAACCTTGATTTGGCTATAATTGCATTAAGCTGCCAAAAATCCACGCAAAAGCGATAAGAACCATCCTTCTTGACAAGGAGGACAGGAGAAGGGAAAGCACTAGTACTTGGCTAAATCAAGCCCTGAGCCAACATGTCACCCACTTGATGCTCAATCTCATCTTTAACACCAGGAGGGTAGTGACAGGGACGAGTGAATACCGGCTGATTCCCTGGAATGAGAGAAATGCGATGATTAGATGCTCTGGACGACAGCAATTCAGTGGGTGCTTCAAACAAAGGAGCAAATTGCTAAATTAATTATTGAATCTTAGGAGGTACTAGAGCATCTTGTTGACTCATATCATCTAATGTAGACACAGCACAAACCTGAAGAAATAAGTGAGTAGGATGAGCTACATTGATGCCCTGTAACAACACCAACTAGCCTTGGTACTGGATTTTTAGCAACTTCTCGTCCCAGTGCACTTGCATGGGCTATGGGCTTCGAGCCAATCCATGCTGATGGTTACATGACAAGAAGACAATGACAGAATATGAAAGTCAGAACAGAATGAATAATCCCCAATGAACCAACGCAGCTGGGGCAACATGCCAGGGCTAACTAACACACCCCTACCAGCCACCTGCATTGAAGTAGGCTGAACTACAGAAACCACTACCGACAATTGCTGAGCAATAGTGGAACTCACAAAGGACGCTGTGCTGCCAGAATCTAACAAAATGCGACTGGAATACCATGAATGAGACCTTGAAATTGTACTGCAAATACAAGTGCTCACCAGAAGATTCAGGAGTATCTTCGGCTACCTCAGGTTCATCATCAGGCACATTTTGCCAGATTAGATCAACTGCCATGAGCACCTCTGGAGGACAGCGGTGATCCTTGCTCCATTTGGCGGAGCACTTGTAATAGAGACCAAGCATGCGACGATACGCCTTGAGTGCTTTGAAGGTAGAATCAGCACCCTGGTTGGTTGCAGGAGCTGGGGCGCCCGGTGGCAGGGCGCCCTGAGGCGGAGCCCGGTCGGTCTTCGGTGGAGCGGGCAAGGGCAGAGGTGCCTTGACCGCTGGTAGTTGCTTGAATGGAGATGACCAATCACCACCTCACGCGTGCTACTGTGGCATAGTCACAGCCACCTCTTCCTGCAACAGAGCAAGACGATAGGAAGAGTCGAAGTTGTGAACTAACACAATCGCGCGAATCTCAGGACACAAACCATCGATGAAATGTTGAGTAAAAAACAATGGGTCAGAATTATGAGAGTAAGTGGTCAGCTGATCCACTAACTCAGAGAAGGTGGTGACATATTCAGACACAGATGCTTGTTGGCGCACATTGAACAATTGGCGCAATAGAGACTCATGTTGATCCCTATCGAAACGATCATGAAACAACTGGCAAAATGACTCCCAAGTAGCCATGGGCAACTGGGCGGATACAGACTGGTACCAATGGGCAGCCAACCCTTCGACATAGTGCTCCACAAGACTAATCCATAGAGAGGGATTGACTTCATACATGCAAAAGTATTTCTCGCCACACAAGCACCACCATCGTGGATTGTCACCATCAAATTTAGGAAAAGGAAGTTTGGGAAGGCGTTCGGTTGCTGAGTGGGAGATAGTACGCTCTGGTGGACGTGGAGGTGGGTAGATTGGACGAAGAGTGGGTGTTGAATGGGGCAGCTCTGGCGGGCAGATGTTGTGTTGGGAAGAGGCACAAACATGGGGTGCGGTGCTTAGGGAGGGCGCGAAAACTGGAAAACCGAGGTAGAACGAGGAGGATCTAGCAATGTACCCTTGGTCAGGATAGGGATCCAGGTCGTGATGACCCCGGATCCTAGATCCCATGTAGTCAATTGTACGTGGTGCCCAACGACGGGCGAGTTGGTGGAGATTCCGGCAGATGGGCACCGGGTTGCCTCAACCGGAGTCAGGGTTGGAGGAGCGCTCATGTGCTTTTCATCGAACACCATGTTGTCGTGCACCTTCTCCAACCTCCTGAGCAGCCTTGAAGTCGTCGAGGATGCCGTCCACTCCAGATTGCCATTCGGACAGATCGGTCGCCGCCGCCTCTAGTGACGCGACGCGCGCATCGTGCTCATCCATGATGTGGGTCACACGGAGGGCCTCGAGCTCTAACAGGTAGTGGGAGAACTCAACATCTGTTGGTGGTCCTTATTGCATACTTTTAACCACCAATTTGATATGAAAACAATCACCAAAACTTAGTAATAGGCTTTTGAACTAATCATTTCCACGAGTTTTGGTGTTTCACTTGTTTTGCGGGACATTATATAAAAATAAGTATAAAGTGGGTCAAAAGTACAAAAAAGAATAAAGGAATAATAAACACTCTTTTGGCCCATGGCAAAACATGAGAAAAATAGCAAAAGCCCGACCAACGTACCTCAAATGGATAAATCCCACCTCAGCAAAGGCCTAGGTCCAACCAGAGCCCACTGGCCAAAGGCGGTGGCCAGAGGTGCACACCCTGGAGCACGTGCGCCCAGGGCACGCCGGCACTTGCCCTGCTGCCAAGTGGGTCCAACTTTGGTGAGGTGGTTCCATTACTTCCTAGGAGGACGGTGCGATGGAGGACCAGGTTCATTGCACATGGAAACCAACGTTTTGAGGTCGGTTTGGCCATTAAGAGGGGTGGAGGAAATTAGCAAAGACCCCCTCCACTCCATCTATAAAAGGAGGCTCTCTCCCCCTCATTTGAGACACACCACAAGGAAGAGCTCCACCTCCAAAGTTCCAAGATGTAGAGTAGCACTAGCCTAGTTGGGAGTGAGGAAGAGGAAAGCTCAAGTTCCGAAGTAGTCCTCGGAGTTTTGGCAATTCTCGTATCGGTCCTCTGTAAGACATACACTTTTCAATAAATTTCTCTAAATTACTGCATTGTCCTTATGGTTATCTAGTCATGCCTTAGTTCTTTAGCTAAGTTCGGTCGGTACAGTGGTTACGCTTTGGCATGGGATCTCCGTTCGACCGAATGCTCTAGTCATCAGATGTGGCTAGAGTAGTAACCGCTAGCGTAGACATGGTGTCTGGGCTAGGGTGTTACCTGAGTTTGCCCCCAACCCCATGGATAGTTGTGGTAGCCCAGGGTGACAGCTCCGACCAGGCCTTTGTAATCCACCACGTTCCGGTTGGTGTTTCGTAGAGCTTTTGGCAGCCTTCTCCCGGTTACCCCTTCCCAATCTTTTCGAGAACCAGAAAGAAACAGCTACTCCGAAGTGCCCTAGCATGACCGCTATGTTTGACCATTGCTTAGTTATGCCTTTGGTGTGTACTAGAATAGAACCGTAGTAATGGAGAGGAAAATAGGTATCTTGATGACCTCCCAGCTTAGCTTATCTACCCTGCTATCTTAACTAGAGTTCTCCTATGTGTGTCATTTATACAAACTCCAATCTTTGTCTTTTACCCACTTTAGTCTAGTTGGTACACTAGCTAGCGGATACATGATGGTTCTTTATCAACATCTTTACCCTTTGCGTCCCTGAGGATAAATATGAAACCCTACAATACTCTTGGGTGAAAGCTACAATGGTATCCGTGTGCTTGCATATTTCTCTGTGTGTGTTAACTTATACCAATTGGCTTTCTGGTGCCGTCACCTAGGATGGACTTAAAAACTCCATACTTGGTGACTGCGCTAAGAAATGTCAACAAGCTTTCTAGCGCCATTGCCGGGGAAGCAATTGGCGTAAAGATTTTGGTATTTATCTTGATATCTGCTGACCTAGTTGCCACTAGGTTTTGTGGGTATTTTTATAAAAAATTCATCACAAGCCCAGGGGGCCTGGTCATTCATGAACAATTAACTCTTCCGCCCTGCCATCCCATAGATAGGCATATATTTTGTACACACTAACTCTACGCAGATGGAGAGGGGTCGCTGTGGGGGTATAGACCCGTATACCCCTATGGCCCACTTTGGGCCTGGTCAGACGAACCGCACCAGCCCACAAGATCAAGGCCGATTGGGCCTCCATGCCTGACCGGAGTCCTAGGCGGACAAGAATAAAGCAACTTGGCGATCAAGGAAGCTTAGTTAGTTAGGAAACTATCGTATCCTTAGCAGATACGAATCTTTGTAACTGACCAGATTTAGATCTTAGGATTTGTAACCCTTGCCCCCGGATACATAAGGCGGGCAAGGACCCCCTCAAACTCAACTCAATCTGTAACAGAGAGCAGGACTAGGGTATTACGCATGCTTGTGGCCTGAACCTGGGCAAACCTTAGTGTCTTTGTTCTCTGCTCGACATCTAGCTCGTAGTCTCTGCGCACCCTCATCATTCATTTACTATCTCGAGCATACCCTTGGTAGACTGCCGCCGATATTTCGTCGACAGTGGCGCGCCAGGTAGGGGGTGTGCAAGGAGATTTCGAGGCGAGCAAGATAGTTTCCTTCCCAGCTTCCATGACGTTCGAGGCAGGCCTTTCATTCACATTCAGAGCATTCACCTGGACCTTCGGTGCCTTGACGACCGTCATGGTCTTGGGAGCAGTGCAGGTCCTCCCTGCACCCATCATCTCCATCAACTTGCCAACCGGCGCAGTCTCGGGAACACTTCCGGGGCCGTCTTTACCACCGGCTGGACTTCGACGTCCTCGCTAGAGGAGGCATGTCGGCGATCGCGACCTGCTCGATCTGATCAACCAAAATGGTGTAGGACTGACAGAGATTCGAGCGCTGACTGAACCCCTTTGCGAGCAGCTCTGTCGGAATGGGTCCGTCCCTATCCGTCCTCATCAACGTGGTCGGGTGAACCATCTTGACCACCTGCGTCGATCAGATCTGAATCTGGCTCCACACCAGGCACCCCGACTTAACAACCCTGTTGGCCTAGCCAATAACCAGCGATGTTGACAAGGACGCACGAGCCAAGCCGACTGACACCGTTCAGATCTAAGACTGAACGAGGTTCAAGCACCGCAACCTGCTCAACGCGGTGGCAACCAATGCCATTGGCAGGGAAATTCTTGATTATTTAACGCCAGATCGAATCGTGTCCAACGGTCATTGGCGCCTCTAGAGAGAACATTGCCGAACAGCTCTGGCAGCCGCCCGAGCTCAGCCTCCAGCTAGACAAGGTGCAATCGCTGATATTCAACCTCAATGGCACGGGCTCATGGACGATGCTGGTTCGAATCCACCGATAGAACGCCGGCTATCAATCCAACCTAGAAGAAACCAGTGCCGCCGACTAAGACAGGTGAGCCAAGGTCGTCATCATCCCTTAGCTGTAGATTTGTTTGCACTCCGAGCTCAAGAAATCATTCGTCACAAGAGCCATCGTAATGACCGACTCCGCCTGTTGGATCATCGACGGGCGGGAACATTGGCCACAGCTCGAACTCCGTCACCGGCTCTCCCGGTGGAGTATGATGACGCACATCATCGTCGAGCTGAGAACAATCCCCGCCGGAACCTACAGAAAGATTGGGGTCACCTTCCCCCGGACGCGCGACAAGCACAACCCGCTCGAGACCTCCCACATGAGGGACAGCCAGCTCCTCCCACTACGCTTGCACAGCGACCTGCTCGAAGGCTCTTGCTGCAACAGCCCGCTTTGAGCACGTAAGCATGCCAAAACAGGTTTATCACACCCTTCCTGAGCAATTTGCACAATGGTAACAATCATTGGATGCTTCCCTATCCAAATTCACTTGCAGATCGGACACCGCCACTTGCACATACAGAACATCTGTTCCCCAATGGACCTGCACAGTAGGACGAGTTCATCAACATCCCGGGTCCACCACTTCCTCGGCAAGAACTGTGTAACGCTGCCGTAGTCAATCGTCACCTGATAGATCAGCCTGAACGCCAGGATGACCATACCCTCGATCTAAATCCAGCATTACTCGTGGTCAAGGAAGACCCCAGACTCGTCTTTAACTCAGGGGACTAGGATGAAGCAGATCAGGATTGAAGAGGTGTTTCGACCACGTCCACCTATTAGGCTACGACCACTCTGCTATACTTAGTAGAGTTTAGATTTACAATATCATGCAATAAAGTGTATCGCCATGAGAATAAAGCGTTGTTCTGCGTGTGGTACAGATCTCGTCGGCAAGCCACGCATTTGGTCCTACAGCAAAGCCAAAAGGACAGTGCCCTGTCCCCATGAGACGAGACCCAATCGATTCCGAGATGACCATGCCAAATTCATTGCTATTGCTCCACGTGTCCACCACGTGTTCAACCTCGTCCGACCAGCCTATCCAACTGCTTGGTACTCATCTTCTTCGAGCAAGCATCACCAGCTGAGCTGGGGACTGCTCGGTGCTAAGACTTCACCGTCAGCTGATCGGGTGGGCTGCTAATTGGTCGGCACTCATCTTCTTCGAGCAAGCATCACCAGCCGAGCTGGGGACTGCTCGATGCTCGGACTTCACCGTCGGCTGATTAGATGGGCTGCTCAATGCTTGTCGACCAGTCAATCTAACTGGTCGACACTTATCTTCTTCGAGCAAGCATCGCCAGCCGAGCTGGGGACTGCTCGATGCTAAGACTTCATCGTCAGCTGATTAGGTGGGCTGCTCAATACTTGCCAACCAGCCTATCTAACTGATCGTCACTTATCTTCTTCGAGCAAGCATCGCCAGTCGAGCTGGGGACTGCTCGATGCTCGGACTTCACTGTCGGCTGATTAAGTGGGCTGCTCAATGCTTGCCGACCAGCCTATCCAACTGCCGGCACTCGTCTTCTTCAAGCGAGCATCGCCACCCGAACTGGGGATTGCTCAGTGCTAAGACTTCACCGTTGGCTGATAACAAGAAGATGGACACCCATGTCACTGAGATCCGCAAACTTGGAAACAAATTCTACGGCTTGGAGTTCATCTATGTCCCGCGTAAGTTTGCCAATGAGCTATCCAAGCTGGGATCGACCCGAGCAAAAATACCTAATGGTGTCTTCGTTCAAGATTCGCTCGAGCCTTCTATTGCTCAAGTGCCACCAGCAATCGATCCATTGCCGGTCACGCAAACATTCCCTCGGATCCAGTCGCAGATCCGGAGGCTGCAAAGAGCGCGTCCGACCAGCCAGCAGCCCAGTTTGTCAATCTTCGACCAGAGGCTGACCACATCACTGCCACTATACTGCCGGCTCCATTCCAAATTTCCGCGCCAGTCACACGCTCTGGCAAACGGACCATCCAGGACGAGAGTCCAACCAACCCTCCGGCAATCCCAAGCTCGGACAATGATCCACTGCCCAAGCAACTAGAAAACTGGGCCGACCAGCCATCCAACCAGTCAGCCGAGCAGCCTAAGGTACCCAAGCCAGATTGGTGAATACCATTCATCCGCTACTTCATCGACAAAGATGTACCTGAGGACAAAACAAAAAAAGAGTGCCTCATCCGACGCTGCAAGCATTATGTGCTGGTTGATGGGTAGCTCATGCGTAAAAATACAAGCACATAGACCCTTCAAAGGTGCATCACATACGAGGAAAGCAAGGAGCTGCTTTTACGAATCCACGTAGGAACATGCGGCAACCATGCGGCGTCCAAAACACTGGTCGGAAAGGCTTTCCGAGCAGGTTTCTACCGGCCAACCGCAGTTGCCGATGCCCAAAAATCGGTCCGCCATTGCAAAGGCTGTCAGTTCTTTTCAAAACAGATCCATGTCCCCGCACACGAGCTTCAAGCAATCCTGGCCTCGTGGCCCTTCTCATGCTAGGGACTGTAAGTGATCGGGCCATTCAAAAAGGCGCCATGCGGTTTCTACTATGTCTACGTCCTAATAGACAAATTTTCCAAACGGATCGAATATAAGCCCTTAGTCAAGGCAACAACACAAAAGGCAGTTGAGCTGCTCAACAACGTAATCCATCGCTTCGGTGTCCCCAGCAGTATCATTACTGATCTCGGGTCGACTTTCACTGGTAGCAAGTTTTGGGATTTCTGCGATGACTACAGCATCAAGGTCAAATATGTCTCTGTAGCCCATCCACGGGCCAATGGTCAGGTTGAGCATGCTAATGGCATGATCATCAATGCCTTGCGCAAACGCCTATACCGAGACAACGACTCACATCCCGGCCGATGGCTCAAAGGGCTCCCTGCAGTGATCTGGGAACTGCGCACACAGCCCAGCCGCAACACTGATATCTCTCCCTACTTCATGATATTTAGATCTGAAGCAGTGCTACCCGACTTGGTTGCATTTCAATCACCTCGGGTCAACAATCATGATGAGGACACATCCGACTAGTCCAGAGAGATTGATGCCGATGCCGCTGAGTGCCAGTTTGATACATGTGCTCAGACCCCCAAATACTTGGCCTCCGTGCATCGCTATTATAACCACAATGCCAAGGATAGGCTATTCATGGTCGGTGACCTGGTGCTGCGACGCATTTAGAAGACAGATAGCCTCTACAAGCTACCACCCAGATGGGAGGGGCCGTTCAAGATAAAGGCTGTCACATGCCCCACATCTTACTAGCTCTGCACTATGGAGGACGTCGATGAACCCAACTCTTGGCACATCAAGCACCTCATATGCTTCTACCCCTGATCGGCAACATAGCTTAAGGCTCTGCTACGCGAATCACGCATCTAGCCCTAAATCAGGACGATCGAGCTCATTCAACAAAACCAAAGCCTCAATGGAGCAACTCAGCAGAAGGCATATCAGAGTAGAGTGCGGATTTCATTATATTAACAAAGTCTTTACAAAAGAGATTGTAGCCCTATTACATTATACTCTTGGAAGACCTTGCTGACTGCAAACTCCGCCAGAGTCATAACGGCAATCGCCTCCGCCTCTGCTGTGAAGTCGTCGGCTTCATCCTCTATGGCGTCTATGACCTCCGGCTGAGTCATGTCCAGACCATGAGGGTCTACACCAGTGAGGGTTCGGACAACGACAAAGGCGGCGGCGGCTCCATGACGTACCCCATGGAGTGCCACTTCGTTCACCCGCAGAGCGATTTGCTCCACCCTCCCTGCCACGGTATCGCCCTGTGCATTCACCGTGGCCGTGCTAGGTTGCCGGCAGCCTGTAGCGCCTCCAGCCATGCGGTCAAATCTACAAAAGAGTCAGCACCACGCTGTCAATACATCCCCGGTCCAGTACCCTGAGACCTTTGCAGGTTTAAAACAGGACACGCGTCGGCACAACTTACCCGTAATCTGGCCTTCGGTGGCGGTTGCTGCTGGACCAGCACCTTGACCTCTTCCTTCTTCTCCTCAACTGCCCGTTCGACATCGAGGAGGGCATGCTGGAACTGGGCGATGTCAATCTCCATCTGCCCAATTTGTTTGGTCGCCTCAGAATAGCGATCCTTGGCGGCCATCCACTCCTTGTAGTACTGGTCCGCCAAGGGGGCTAGTTCGTTCTCTGATTTGGAGTTCGGGGATGAGCCTTCTGATGACTCCTCGACCCCGGCCTCCGCTGCCACTGCTACTGCTACCGACTGCGGTGGCACTGCTGGCTCAAGTGCCGCCAGCAGAGCCGGATCCACCGTCGGCGCCGCATGAGGTGCAGCCGCGGCGTTCAATGGCCCTGTTCCATCATCCCTGCAATGAACATGGTACGCATTAGTCAGGCTGCATCAATAACCCTAATCTGAAGATCAAATGTGGTCACCTGATACGGTGGTGAACGATACGGTGGGAGTTCACCTCCTCCTGCACGGGTCGCTTGCCGTGGTTGTGGTCTTCCATTACCAGAGCTGGGAGATCCTTCGGTCGATCTCTGGGCACAAGGGTTCTCTGGTTGGAGGTAGAACGCTCCTGTATGCTACTCGCAGAGATGTAGATCGAGCAATGAGGCTCAAGGTTGGATTTATAGCCTGGTACTACAGCCTGGGAATATGAGACGACCTCAATAACTGGTGCCTTGAATCCAGGAAGGCGAGGAGGCGGGCCGTTCCGTCTCCCGATGATAAAGTATTTATAACTTATGGCTTGCGGCTCTCCACCTTCTGCTGACTTGAATCGACCAACTGATGTGAAAACAGTACTCGTCTGATCAAAGTGGATCACACGTCAGCACCCTCACGTCCCTTTGACTTCTAGGGTTTTCTACCGCTTTCATCGCGCTTTCTTCTTTTTACCGAGCCCCAACCTGGGCCGCACTCGCTTTTGGGCCACAATGGTATTTCTTAACTATCCTTGTTTATTCCTTTTTACCTTTTCCTTGACCGGGCCATTTTATTTCACTAATCAAGGACTTTAAGTCAACAAGATCTCACTGGGGACTGGGCCCATAGCTGGGCTGTGACTTTTTCCTTTTATCCACGTGGCTTCTACGTCACAGAGGACTAAACCTACCACAGGTCAAAAGGTTATTCTGACAGTTGCTAATCCGGAATGTTAGCCGAGCTGGCACGTGCCATCCACGACCAGATAGAAGCGTAAACCTATCATGATTTACATTCCCTGAGTCATAATATGGCTACAGTCGATCAGCTCAGCGCTGGGGACTGGCCCGTGATGAAGTCATGGATTCACACAGTAGCATAGCTCCAGTTATGATTATGACTAGTGCCTAAGCCGTTCAGACTGAGTTTGACACTTAGGCAGTAGGCGAGCTATCAGTATGCTTTTGACATACAAATATGGATTCACAGTCTACCATCCAACCTGGGGACTGGCCTCATGGCTGAGCCATCGACAGCCAACAATAGCTAAGCTATTAGTCAGGCACTTACTTCTCCACTATAGTCCTACAGCCAAGCTAAGGGCCCAGGTTCCACAGCGAAGCTGTTCCAACCTACCACGACGAAGTCGTGACATAGCGCTTTTCCAAACCCGCACAGTCGACCGGCTAAGCTGGGGACTTGCCAATGATACCGGTTATTCTGGCACACAAATAGCTAAGCTATTTTTTGGGTTTTTTTCGTCAAGGTCATGATCTCACAGTCACGCCTGGGACTGAGTCAAGCAGCTGACTTGTCTCTGACTTAATCATGACTAAGTCATGGCATGGCTGAATTTCCTTACCGACCAGTCCAAATTACTTTTGAACTGGTCGGCACGTTATGTCTAAGGTCAGATATTGTTTTCCTATGGCATGGCTGCCATTATGGTTCGCTATTCTACTCTTTTGGACCCTGACACAACATGTCCCCCCTTATCTCAGGCTCGGGGACCACGTGGGCCCACCTCACTTAGCGTGACTCGGCCTGTTGAGTTGCATTGCTCTGGTATGACCCCTACCATTTTTTCCTAGCTATCTTTACTAGTCAGATGTGGTTTCTATACCAATGATGCTGAGCATCGAATGTTATAGTGGGCCCACATCACCAGACACGGGTCGCTTTTTTCTTTTTCTAGAGCACCATAAATCCTTCAAAACAACCCTGTCCTGACCAACACAGTGGTTGACATTCGACGAAACTGGTCGGAACTGGAAAAGAAGCTCTCCAAACTGGTCGAAACCTGGTCGGCGTCGCCTTTTGCATTGGTTACTTTGTGCCTCACTGATCGAAACATGTCAGGACGGTGTTTTCCTTCAGGATCCATGGCGCTCGGGGACTAGCTGTGGGGGTATAGACCCGTATACCCCTACGGCCCACTTTGGGCCTGGTCGGACGAACCGCACCAGCCCACAAGATCAAGGCTGATTGGGCCTCCATGCCTGACCGGAGTCCTAGGCGGACAAGAATAAAGCAACTTGGCGATCAAGGAAGCTTAGTCGGTTAGGAAACTATCATATCCTTAGGAGATACGAATCTTTGTAACTGACCAGATTTAGATCCTAGGATCTGTAACCCTTGCCCCCCGGATATATAAGGCAGGCAAGGACCCCCCTCAAACTCAACTCAATCCGTAACAGAGAGCAGGACTAGGGTATTATGCATCCTTGCGGCCTGAACCTGGGTAAACCTGAGTGTCTTTGTTCTCTGTTCGACGTCTAGCTCTTAGTCTCTGCGCGCCCTCACCGCTCATCTACTGTCTCGGGCATACCCTTGGTAGACTGCCGTCGATATTTCATCGACTGTCGCCGTCAAGAAAAACAATCCCATCACAGGTGACGGAACGACTACATTGTACCACTCACAATTCAATCACAAATTGTGAGTGGTGAATCGATCAAGGTATGTGAGAACCAACCCAAAAACATTTTTTATCTTCCAAATTTATTTTCACACTGCATGTTTGCTTAATTCATCACATATCTAGTGCTTTCTTGGGGTGGCTCCTAGTTTTTGAGCTGTATTCGGGCACCATGCCTAGTCTAGGTAGATGGCAATTTCATTGTTATCTATCTATTCGATGCTCTTAGTCTAGCCTTGTAGTAGACGGATGTTAAATGAGACCGTCTCGGCATCATACATTGGCTTTGCCAATTGGTATGATGACATCATTAGATGGTCTGCGCTACGGGAAAAAGCTAAAGCCTAGATTTGCATGCATATCATTCATTTAAATTTCTTCAAAACCATGGCATGTTTGTTTAAATCACATTCATTCACCCCCACTTGCTTCGCTTTGTATGTAAAAAATGGTTCTCCAATTCATCTTTCAATGTTCGTACATCCATTTGAATCAATCTCATATGAATCATTTTCATGCTACCTTTTTCTACTCTAGTATGCTTTGGTTTGGGAGTGTTGGTCATTCACGATGATCAAATTTCCATAGGCTTTTTAAATTAAGCGTGGTGCTTAGGTTAAACTATCTACTTTATTCAAATGAGACATGGAGTCAATTTTGATTAATTGAATCAAAAATTACTAGTATAGACTTTGGTTGTATGCCTGGACTAACCCTTGCAGGAATTTTCCAAATCCATAAGGGTAAGTCTTTGAGATAAATTCACAACGAAGGTAATTAAAATTTTATTTGGTAAACTTTGAATGAAACCTTTATCAAAAGAGAAAAACATGAATCACACACACACCAAGCCAAAATTACATGAAGATCTGATAGCATGGCGAAAATAAGAAGTGCAATCATCCTCATCCATCTCCATGATGAGATGGTGCAAATTCAAGATCAAATATGTCAATGGAGAAGTCCTTGCTCGGGACTTAAAATGGCGAGTCCTTGCCGAAGGTAAATCGGTATCTATCTCATATTTGATTTTTCAAACATCTTTTATTTTGAAATTTGCATGTTTAGTTTTCCACCAAAAATATTCTTTGCATAAAAACTAAAAACAATTTTACCTTCAAAATGAAATTGTTTTCAACTTATTTTCAAATTTTGCAAATGCATCAATATAAAAAGGGTTTTACTTTCAAAATTAAAAATAAAAAATTATATTTTAACAATAATAAAAAAATATAATAATTTTTGCTTACAATAATAAATTTACTTTAATAATGCAAAAACCTCCGTAACTCCCAACAATAAAAAAATCTTGGTGCAAGACAATGTTTCCTTCGGGTATTCTTTTCTACTAACAATTTCGGGGACGAAGGATGAACGATGTCTAGGAACATTGGTACGCAACACATTGTAAGGAGATGCATCAACATTCACACCTGGTTTTTATTGTCAAATGACATAAAAATCCAAGTGTAGGGGATCCGAACCTTCCATGCTATTAATCGGGCATATTGGTTTGCACTCCATTTCCTCACTCATGTTTTGCTCCTATAAGTTTGATGTTGTTTAAAAATGACATACATGTTAATCAAACTCATAATATGAGATAAAATCTTGCAAAACTATGAGCTTGACTTGTATAAAGATTGGCCTGCATAAATTCCTAGATCATACACTTGTTACTTGTGGATACATCTTTATTAGGAAAACATGTCAACTAGGTTGTTGTGAAGTGAGATATGGTATGACTAAAGTAATCCTATCTTTTCTGCAAGCTCTTAGATATTTCTGTTTGATAAAACATAAGATTTATAGCAATACTTCTCCTCAATGGTTAAAAAATTCCTACCAAGGCCATATGACATGCTTTACATACAAAACCCCAGTTATATGCTACTTGTTTGATCATTGAGCTTCGTTAAATTCTTTGTGACCTAAGTGAGATTATAGTCATGCACCTATGATTGAGACTCACGTACACCCATAAATAATTCTGCCAACTCTTACACCGAGAGTTGCGCACGGCATGCACCCTTTCATCTACCAAATAAATGTTCTACTCCAACACCGGGAGTGAACAAGAAAAAATTATGGTTAGGTATCAACAAACTAAATGCTCTATATCCATATGTTGTGTCTCTCTCAAAAGTTTATGTTGCAACAAGAGACATGAGGCTATCATTCAAAAAAAAAAAGAGAAGAAAAAAAAGAGAAAAAAGAGAGAAAAAATGGGAAAGAAAAAAAAGAGAAAGAAGAAAAAAGAGAGAGAAAGAAAGAAAAATGGGTAGAAAAAAGGACACAAAGAGACCAAAGATAGCCCATGCTTCCATAGAAAAATTTTCTAAATCCTAATAAAGAGAGAGATGTATTTCTAAGAGAGCATAGTAGAATTAGGTTAGACACCATATATATCCACCATATTTGCACACACTTGCATGTCTCAATCTAAGTGTATGACTTATATCTCCTTGTGGTTCGGTTTTTGACGGAGCAATATATGTGATGCAAGTATGCCCCACTTTCATACCTACCCAAAACTCCACTCAAAACTTTAGTGGTAGGTCTTGAAAAAAGGCAATATCCCAAATGCCTTTGGCGAGGAATCATACACTCTGAGCGACTCGGGAGTAACATTTGAGGAGAAGTTTGAGCTATATGTTTTAATTTGCAAAAATTACAAAAACTCTAAGTATGCTCCATAGTGAGAAAGTGATGGCTTGGTGTCACAACTGTTCCACTTTTCAACCGCTCAAGGCGACATGGTAGACACTATGAAATCCAAAGGTATAAGGAATGACATGGAATATCTTTTATGCTAGCATCATATCTTTCTAAGTCATGTTCCATAGTTACACTTAACTTTGCTCGAGCATGAGCAAAGAACAAGTGTGGGGGAACTTGTTGGCGGTCCTTATTGCATACTTTTAACCACCAATTTTATATGAAAACAATCACCAAAACTTAGTAATAGGGTTTTGAACTAATCATTTCCACGAGTTTTGGTGTTTCACTTGTTTTGCGGGACATTATATAAAAATACATATAAAGTGGGTCAAAAGTACGAGAAAAGAATAAAGGAATAATAAACACTCTTTTGGCCCATGGCAAAATATGAGAAAAATAGCAAAAGCCTAACCAACATACCTCAAATGGATGAATCCCCACTGCAGCAAAGGCCGAAGTCCAACCAGAGGCCCACTGGCCAAAGGCGGTGGCCAGAGGCGCCCACCCTGGAGCGCAAACGCCCAGGGCGAGCCCGCGCCTGCCCTGCTGCCAAGTGGGGTCTAACTTTGGTGAGGTGGTTCAATTACTTCCCAGGAGGACGGTGCGGTGGAGGACCAGGTTCACTGCACCTGGAAACTGATGTTTTGAGGTCGGTTTGGCCATTAAGAGGGGTGGAGGAAATTAGCGAAGACTCCCTCCACTCGATCTATAAAAGGAGGCTCTCTCCCCCTCATTTGAGACACACCACAAGGAAGAGCTCCACCTCCAAAGTTCCCAGATGTAGAGTAGCACTAGCCTAGTTGGGAGTGAGGGAGAGGAAAGCTCAAGTTTCGGAGTAGTCCTTGGAGTTTCAGCAATTCTTGTATCGGTCCTCTGTAACACTTACGCTTTTTAACAATTTTTCTTCTCTAAATTACTGCATTTTCCTTGTGGTTATCTCGTCATGCCTTAGTTCTTTAGCTAAGTTCGGTCGGTACAGTGGTTATGCTTTGGCATGGGATCTCCATTCAACCAAATGCTCTAGTCATCATATGTGGCTAGAGTAGTAACCGCTAGCGTAGACGTGGTGTCTGGGCTAGGGTGTTACCTGAGTTTGCGCCCAACCCCACGGATAGTTGTGGTAGCCCCGGCAGTGATAGCTCTGACCTGGGCTTTGTAATCCACCACGTTCGGGTTGGTGTTTCGTAGAGCTTTTGGCTGCCTTCCCCTGGTTACCCCTTTCCAGTATTTCCGAGAACCGAAAAGGAACAGCTACTCTGAAGTGCCCTGGCATGACCACTATGTTTGACCGTTGCTTAGTTATGCCTTTGGTGTGTACTAGAATAGAACCACAGTAATGGAGAGGAAAATAGGAATCTTGACCTATCCCGTTGACCTCCTAGCTTAGCTTATCTGCCCTACTATCTTAACTAGAGTTCTCCTGTGTATGTCATTTATACAAACACCAATCTTTTCTTTTACCCACTTTAGTCTAGTCGGTACACTAGCTAGCAGATACATGATGGTTCTTTATCAACATCTTTACCCTTTGCTTCCCTGAGGATAAATACAATACCCTGGAATACTCTTGGGTGAAAGCTACAATGGTATCCTTGCGCTTGCGGATTTCTCTGTGTGCATTAACTTATACCAATTGGCTTTGTGGTGCTATCATCTGGGATGGACTTAAAACCTCCATACTTGGTGATTGCGCTAAGAAATGTCAACAGCATCGCGGTCGGCATACAATGCCTCTAGGGATGCGACGCAGCCCTGGACAGCTCCAACTTGTGGATCCGCCGGAGCAGCCTCGAGCTCAGTGACACGCCGTGAGATCACATCCGCGGTGGCGGCGTGCACCGTCTCTAGGACAACGATGCAGAGGTCGATGGTGGTGAAGTGGTTGTTAATAGTATGCTCTAGATCCATGAAGATCCGATTGATGGTGGAAGCATGTTCGTCGAAATGGCCATTGAGCTTGTCAATTTCATCGAGTATCTTCTTGAAATTGGGCTCCATCACACCATGGGCACGCTGGAAACGAGTGTAGTGGTCGTGGGGTGTAGGGTTTCGATCCAGGACTGGATCTACAAGGCTGAAACTAATTTGTTAACAGAAGCAATCAGGGATTGGAGAAGAACTTGGGGAAGGCGAAGGGAAAGTAGGCAAGAAGACGAATCTTAAAAGTGTAGTGTAATGTAATAGGTTTACAAATTTCTCATGCCTTCCTCAATCTTCAGTGCTGCCTACATACTCAAGCTAATGCAGCCACTCTGGGCCTGAAGTCTTCTGATTTGGCTTGGGCTGTCTCTTGGGCCTAGGTGATGCATGGACAGCTTCGCTATTGGCTCGGTCCAGAGATGATGATGTAGCTGCAGCTGGTACGCTATTAACATATATAAGCCGAGCACAAGCCTCGCCCTCACCCTCTCCCTCTCCCCGCCGCCACGGAGCCCTCTCCTCTCTGTCTCGCCCTTCTCCTCGGTCCTCACCGCTCCGCCACCGTCGACGCCGCAGGAGCGCGAGAAGCAAAGGGAGCAGCCATGGTGCGCCAAGCTGCTCGGCGAGCCTAGGAGCACACCGGCTTCCTGGTCTGTCTATCGCCCACCGTAGCCATGCCACTAAGGTCACGCTGCTGGAAGCGCTGTCCATGCGGCATCTATGGCCATGACCTCTACATCGCCCCGCCCGATCTCAGCGACGACGCTGTCGCAGCCTTGCCTCCTGCATCACCGTCGAGCCACCGGTAAGCCCTTCCCCATGACCAAGCCCCCACTTCTTTTCCACCATAGGAGCCTCACCTTCCTGCAGGATCTTCACCTCATTTTTGGTCACAGCATAGGAGACCACCCACGTCGTCAGCACGTTCCGCCATCACTATCTTTCCATCGGCGAGCTCGTAACCCAAAAGCCGTCCTTTCTCCCTGTCCACGGTGATTCCCTACCTGACCTACCACCGGGACATCAGCCACCACCTCTTTGCGTGCCAGATCATCATTGACTCGGCCTCACCCATCCTGCACCACACAGGAACTCAGCGTCAATCCCTCGGTTCCCTCGGTGCTACATCAGTGTGCAGCTCTGCACCGGCCTGCCCAAGGCGGAGCTGCAGCACCTCGCTATGCACCTCTGCCTCGCCTTCATCCCTCGGCATCAACCGCCTACAAGCCATCGGTGAGCACTGGACTCCTAAGCCCCCACATTTGTTCACGCCTTGGCCTGCCTGTCCCGGCCTTCGACGCCGGCTCTGCCGCCCGTCGCTCTGCACCAGCCAAGACATCACCTTGCACCAACCACCGTCAGTCACCATGACACAGCCTTGCGCTCTCGTCCACACCACCATGGCACCTATGTGCGTGCACTCGCACTGCCATGGCCGCGACAAGGCCACCGTGGCAGAACGCTCACGGAGGCATATTGCCCACATCTCCCACACACGCACACCTGCCAACCACTGGCCCACCGTAGCCCTTTACGGCCACGACCACACATGTATGGCGACGTGGTCACGAGCACCCACACACCGAACGCCCTTGACCTGGGTCTGTGAAGCTGCAGCTTGGACAACGACTGTGCCGTTCATGGACACTGATCCTACCATAGCCATATGAGCCTATGCGACGTCAAGCCATCTCGGTAGCAAGCCACCCAGACACTGCCCCTACACGCCCTGGCAAGCCTCATGTCCACCCAAAGCCATGACCTTTCTTCCCTAGCATGCCTGCTCGACCATGGAAACCCATGTTCCCTTCCTCCTTAAGCACCGCACAGCACCACTTTGGCTCACACAGCACAGCGACGCCCCACGTCACTCACAGACGGGAACGGAGAGAACCGCACGCCGCCGGCCGTACCCTGCATCGAGCACCTGGCCGACATGGTGCCATGGTCCTTTTTGTTTTCACTCCAGGCCGCAGAACCAGCCATCGGCCCGCTGGCAACCGCAGCCCAGTTGGCCTTGGCCCAGCTCGGCTTCCCTGCTATTGGGCCAGCATCAAAGCGAGTGGCCGCCTAAAGCCGAGCTGTGGCTAGCTGAGCCCATCTGAAGCAGGCCCAGCCAAATCTAAACCCCTTCCTCCAGTCCCTGTGCAGCACTGGGCCGAAGCCGGCCTAGCGGCCCAGCTTGCGCGCCGTTGACCAGAAGGTGGAACTGGTCCAGCTAGGCCTTGCACTGGGTAAGCCCAGTAAGAAGAGCGAGCCCACCAGAGCCCTGGCCATTTTCCCTTTTTCTATTTTCCAAAACCAATACCCACCTTCAAAAATTCATATCAAATCCATCCTAGCTCAAAAAATTATGAAATCAGTTTCATAGTTTTTCTTAAATCCTACTCTACCTCCTAGTGTAGTTCTTGAGTCCTTTTGTGTTACTTTTTGTTGTGGTTTTATTGCTTGTTATTGGTGGCCATTCTCGGCATTTTCTTTGTGTAGTGATGACTCAAGCTCGGAGGGATCAGACGACGCACCTGAAGGTGATGGACCCCGATGGTGGACGACCCCAACTTCTGGAGATGCATACCTAACCTCCTCGACATCGCAAGTGTCTTGCCAGCATCTTATCTTTGAGAATCCTATTAGGCATATTGCAAGTAGAATTGCTAGTGCTTTACTTTTACTCCCTTACTAGTATATGTGATGCATGCTTTTGCCTGAGCCTTGATTGAAACCTCTTCACCCTGACTACCCAGCTTCGTGCTCGCACTTATATTTTTGCCTACCTGCTTGCTTGCATTTACTTCCATCATTATTGCATATATGCCTTGTTATGTGATGTGATGGTTGGTTGGTGATATGGTGGGTGGATCGGGGTTGGCCGTGAAGCTTCCCTATGAGATATATGGTAGTTTGGCACGATGGGAGCGTTGAATCCCATGTGGGTGGTGGTGACTAAGGAGTTCTGGAGATATTCCTTGTCCTGACCCCTTTCCTTGGTCATATCAACCGGAGTGAGAGGATTTATCTTGGAGGGGTGCACAGAGGTGCAGGAGTGCCCCGGATCTACTTATGATGGATATGATGGTTTTGTGATAGGCGTGTGGTGGTAGCTACACGTGAGAGGTGGGCCACGTGGTTATTGGTTGCAGGTGCTTGCTTTGGCCAATTAAGGACTATCGTAGGCTGATGCTTGGAACATGGGACTTTGTCGTGCATGCCACAGGCCCTGTATGATGCGGGGAACGTTCTGTTGAGTTAGTGTGGGCTAAGCCTGCTCTGTGGGAGAAGAGGTGCACGGGATTTTGCCCTAGCAGCACGGTGAGAAGGATGCCGATGGTTGTTCCGGCTACACCAATGATGAACCCAAGCGTATGCGTCATGCCATATGCTACTCCACTTGGCGGTAGTCTGGTAAGGAATGTTCTAGTTCTTCAGCGGTGTTTGCCTAGACCGCGGCCACAGTCGATAATGGTGGATCTTGGAGGGTACAGGTGTACACCCTCTATAGAGTTAAAACTATACGTACAGCCGCGATCTCTGTCATGATCATTTCTATGAATTGCTTCATCCTGCTAGTCCTCTCTTGCGCTTCTTCTCTCCCCTGAAGATAGGTTCGGCTTGAGACCGTTGAGATGAGGGGCATGCGGAGGTTGCCTTATCGCTTAGACTAAGAGTATGAGGGTGCTGTGAGGGATGATGAGTGGTGAGATGTGATGATGAGTGGCTGGTGAGAATGAATGTGTGGGTTGGAATTCAGAGAAGAACTACTATATTTTCTTTTGATGCTTTTCTACATGCGCTAAGGATGCAAACTACAACCAAACAATAGATCGCCAGATCCTTTTATTTCTACTTTTCCACTAAAGCTCATTGGTGCTGACCATGGTCTGCACACATCTGGCGGTGTGTAGATTTCTTAGCCTGTAGTGATGTTAAGATTAGTAGTTAGATTGCGGTCTACTCTCAAGGATGCCTGCGGATTGGAGATTCGCCAAGCTTCGCTGCTATGAGTAGAGCCTCGGTGTTTTATTTAACCCTATCCCATAGGTCTTGTAATCAGTTTAGTTTATTATAATAGGCTTAATTTTGTACTCTATTGTTGTATGACTTTGTAATCAGCTGAAAAGTGGATGCCCATGATAGCTGAGGTATCCTAGGACTATCACAGAGGAGCAAGAGAGTCGGGATTTCAAGTTTTGAAGTCATGGTTCGTTTCAAGAGGCCCACCGATTACGTGAATAGCCAGAATAGGAGTCCTGGCATCAACAGGCAGCTGAGCACCATCTGCGGGGGCAACGCAAAGTGTGTAACAATCATCTTCATGAACAAGGAATAGGAGTTGAGAAGGATATCCTACAAACCAAGAGAGGAGACCACTTGGTCTTCACAACGCTACAGCAGAACATCGTGGCTACATAAACTCTTCTCAACACACTGTAACAAATGCTGGATGAAAATCACATGGCAACTGCTGCATCCCAAATTTACCTAATGTTTAAATTGGCCATTTAATGTATTTTAAGAAATTGTTAAAAGCCTAAAAGAGCCTCTAAAAGTTAAAAATCAAAAATTTCTTGGGCTTGTGGGTATTTTTGTTAAATTCCCAAGCCATAAAATATTTAATCAATTTTCACTAGAATTTTCAGAGCACTCTAAGTATTTATTAAGAAACAAAAACCGTTAGCTAATTTTTATAAAATCAAAACTAAAAGAAATCCCTTCTTTCCTTTCAGGCCACTTTTGGCCCAATATCCTTCCCTCTTTCCTCTCCTGGCTTGCACTGCGCCCGCCCCAGCCTTTGGCGGGCCCTCTTCCCTCATGCTCCTGCAAATCCACCCGACCTCATGATGAGAGTCAAACATAGGGGCACGCTAAACATTCACCTAATCAGCCAGGGGCTCATGGGCTACAACCATTAGGTGCGCTCACGCAAACCCTCTGATAGACAAGGGATGGCTCGGTGTGCCGTAGACAGCCCACTCTAGAGGAAATCCCCAGTGTTAAGGGAGCAGGCTAAAGAAGGCTAAGTGCCCATTCTGACCGCCTTCGCCTAGGGCTTGTTGGCGGTCCTTAACGACGATCTTTACGCCGCCAACTTGATTCTAAAAAGGGAGAATTAAATATTTTAATTGCACATATACCTTAGCTACTAATCAAATTCTACTTGTGCTAGAGAAAATATTATTTGCAGGAATAAATATTTAGCACAGGGAATTTTATAAATAAAAGTACGCTTCCCGGAAGACGTAAAATCAAGGGAGAAGGGCAAAGCCCATTTCTGGACCAAGGTGGATAAATTCCCCAATGCCATGATGGCCCAGGCCCACAGAGGAACCGACCTAGCAAAGTCGGTCGTAGGGAGGCGCCAGCCAGGGGCGGGTGCGCCTGGGGCACGTGCGCGCCCCCCACGGCACCGCGTGGGCCCAACCTCCTGGAGGCGGTTTGCCTCCTTCCATAGAGGGCTATTGTGGGGGTATAAACCCCATATACCCGCATAGACAATTTCAGGGCTGCTCGGCAAGATGGCCCAAACCAGACGAAGTCCAGCCCATTACTGACCAGGCTGATGGGCAGGACGATAAACCGGAGTATAGTCCATCACCGACCAGGCTGGTGAGCTGGACGATAAGACGAAGCCTTGGTCTGTAACCGATCAAGAGGTGGATCGCGCACAAGGATACTTGGTCTACAAGTAGACTTAGTCAGTTAGGTTAGATTGAGTCCTCCTAGGACATGACGTAATGTAACCGACCTCTGTACTTGTAACCTTTTCTGCTCGGCTATATAAAGCGGTCAAGGACCCCCAAGAATCATTCCAATCTCTGGCATCCTAGATCTAGAGAGCTTAGCCCCTTCCTTGTACTCAGGTATTCTATAATACAGCATCAATCGAGAAGCAGGACATAAGGTATTACGCTTTTGAGCGGCCTGAACCTGGATAAACCTTTGTCTTGGTCGTTTGTCTTGCTTCTCACATCTGGTTCGTGGATCTCAATGTGCCCTTACCGAAAATCTACTACCGTGGGGCATCCCGTGGTAGACTAACGGTTAGCCATAATCGACAGTGGTGCACCAGGTAGGGGTGGTGTTTTGATCTCAAGGCGATCTAGATGGTTTCCTTCCCCACTTCCATGGATTTCGAGGCCGGCTACACCTTCACCATTGGGTCGGTCACCTGGACCACCGGTGTGACAGCATCCCTCGTGTTCACGGGAGCAACTAGGCCGGTCCCAGCACCGCCTGCACCGCAGCCAGCCTCAGAGCCGTCCGCTGCACAACCGGTCACAGCACCGCCTCCCTCGTCACCGGTCCTAGCACCGGCTGCGCAAGACTCTGCGCTGCCCTCGGCAGCTGTAGAAACAATGACCTTTCAGGCTCCTCAAGATCGGCTTCCTTGCTACCAGGGGAGACCAGTTGACAACTCAGATCTGATCGAGCTGATCGATTGGCAAGGCCATGGTCTGGTCGAGATTATGAATTTGATTGAGACTACTCGCCAACAGCTCCATCAGGAGCCAGATCTCCCAGACTTCACGCTTGTCAGATCCCGCCGGCATAACCATGCCCGCCGGACATGTGGTACGGATCAAGATTTCCCGGCAGCTCGCGGACCAACCGCACCCCTGAGCACTCACAGGATGGCTGGTCCAATCAATGGTTCCCGTTGGTTAGATCCCAACCCGAATTATTCTTGGACACCTATCCGACAAGAAGGAACGCATGGTCGCAACCGTCGACCACCTCGCCTTGACTCAACCCCCATGGAGCACAGGTTCCACCTCTCCCAAGACTGGATGAGTTCATCGAGGAGGGATAGCGATATCGTTTTCCTCGATAATGGTGACGCCGAGAAGACCAGGCACCGCCCGCAGGTCCATCTGCTCCGCCGTGCGGTAACCAGGAGGTTCTCCCCTTCAGTTTGGACAACGCGGCCACGACATACTCGAGGAATGTTTGGTAGCGTGATGATGGGCTACTGGTCGTGAATTCTATCCCCCAGGACCCAGCGCACTTGCCGGCTTGGCGGTAATTCGGGAGCTAGATCCCATGCCCCAAGACACCAATCCAACTACCCGCACTGTGTCATTTATCAAAATTGCGTTACCCAGAAAGAAGGCATAGAGCTTTTAAAAGCCATCCATGTGGGTACTTGCGATAACCATGCAGCATCTCGGACACTGGTCGGCAAAGCCTACCGAGCAGGTTTCTACTGGCCTACAGTCGTCACTGACGCAGAAGATTATGTACGGCGATGCATAAATTGCCAGATGTTCGCCAAACAGATTCATGTCCCAGCACATGACTTGCAAACTATTCCGATTGCTTGGCCCTTCTCATGCTGGGGACTTGATATGATTGGTCCTTTTAAAAAGGCACCCGGTGGATATACGTCTGTCTATGTGCTCATTGATAAGTTTTCCAAGTGGATAGAGTACAAGGCAGTCAAACAAGCCACAGCTGAGAAGGCAGTGCAATTCCTAGACGAGGTCATCCACAGATTTGGTGTGCCGAACACCATCATCACCGATCTTGGGTCACAGTTCACAAGCGATGCGTTCTTCAACTTTTGTGATGATAGTTGCATCAAGGTCAAATATGTGTCAATCGCCCACCCAAGAGCCAATGGTCGTGGAACGTGCCAATGGGATGATCCTCGATGCCCTCAAGAAACGGGTTTACCAGGTTGACAAAAAGTTAAAACCTGGTCGGTGGCTCAAGGAATTGCCTGCCGTGGTCTGGCGACTTCGCACCCAGCCTAGTCACAACACTGGAGTATCACCATATTTTATGGTTTATGGCTCCGAGGCTGTCTTACCAGCCGAAATCGCTTTCAGATCACCATGATGAAGCAATTTCTGATTCAGCCAGAGAGGTCGACGTCATAGCTAAAGAAGAGCAAGCGTTAGATTCTTGTGCTCGGACAGCCAAGTACCTAGCTGCAGTACGCCGCTACTACAACCGCAATGTCTGAGGATGGTTGTTCGTGGTCGGCGATTTCGTGCTCCGTCGGATACAAAAGATAGATGGCCTTCACAAACTTTCACCAAGGTGGGAAGGTCCATTCAGGATAAAGGCAGTTACACGCCCAACATCCTATCAGCTAGAAACACTAGATGGCGTTGAAGAGCCCAATTCCTGGCATATAGAGATGCTTATATGTTTCTACCCGTAATCAAAGATATATACCTCATTCTTATGTTATATTTCTCTATTAATAAAGTCTTTTTGTGTTTCCCTCTTTCCCAGTCGTAGTTTCTTTCTTGTGAAAATTGCATAACCTTGTTTACATGCACCCTGCATAAGTCACATTTAAACTTTGTATCTTGCTCGCCGAGAACGATTCGACAAGGCACTGCGTCTCAGTCCTCTGTCGATGTGCTACAGCTCTCGCTATACGGCACTAGGGGATCCGGCAGTCGCTCTCTAAAGGTACTTAGGATCGTACCTAGTGATCCTGGCATACCGCGCTGTTCACTAGTTCATCCCTTTGTCACTCAACGGAGTTAATCGCTTCAAGAGTAGGAACAAAACATATTTGTCGACGTATTTTTTTTCTAGCGCTATGCACCATCATACGCATACCATATAAAAAATGGCAAAATGCTTTTCACCCGCTTAAGCATGCCTACTTTATCTGCATCTCAAGCGGCCTTAAAAGTTTTCAAGCACCCCGTGCTCGGCACAACTTACAAACAAATGTTTTACACAAAATAAAAATTGTTTCAAGGCCCTACTGACCACCATCACCTGCTGCAGGATCTTCTATCAGGATCATATCTTCAACTAGAGCAGCAACGGCAGGAGCAGAGGACGTTCAGAGTTCTTCAGCGGTGGCTACATCCAGCTCCAGCGCGATCCTGAGGGCAACAGTGGTAGGATCCACCTGCTGAAACCGAGAGCGGACCACAGCCAGGGTGGTCGCCACTGCGTAGCACCCAGCTCTAGCAACGAAGTCCTGTAGAACAGGCCATAGTCGCCGGCAGTGGTTGGCTACGAGCACGGCATTGCCCACCGGGTCCGCCGGGTGCTCCTCTTTAGGGAAGATGGCCCTCAGCACTGGCTTGATGTGCTCGGTCATCGTGTCGATCTTCCTTTGAAGAGAGTGTTGGTATAAATTAAGTGCAACTAAAATATAGAGGATTCCGCAAGCGCCTGACGTAACATACCATTGTAGCATTTTACCAGAGTAAACCAGGTATCGTTATTTATATTTTACCACGAGGAAGCAAGGGTTAAAGAATCGATAACTCACCATCATGTATCTACTAACTTAGTAAATCAACTAGACTAAAGTAGGGGTAAATGATATATATAAATAAGGTAATATAAATAATAAAGCACACATGAGAATTCTATGATAAATGAGTAGCTAGCTAGAGTGAGAGGACAATGGGAGAGATGAAGGTTCCTATATACTTTTCTACTACTTTGGTTCTATAATAACAGGGGATGGATAAATATAGCAATCATACGATAGCACTTTGGGACATCGGAGCACTAGCCACGGACATGGATGAGAAGGGGGCTAGGAAGGTCCGACTACGGTCCTACAAACACCAACCCGAACAAGGTGGAATACGTCGGCCGTCAGGGCTGTCACTACCCTGGGGCTACCACAACAATCCGTAGGATTGGGTGCAATCTCAGGTAACCTCTAGTCTAGACACCATGTCTACACTATTAATTACTACTCTAATCTCATGAAAACTAGAGCACTCGATGTGAGCGAAGATCCCATACTAAAGCATAACTACTATACTAACAATCACAAGATAGGCATAAAAGTAAATAGAGAAGATAAATATATTAGACCATAAGTCTTACAAAGAGTAGATACAAAGACATACCAAATCTCTCGAAGACTTCTCGAACCGGAGCGCACTCCGCTCTCCCTAACTCTCATCTAGATCTAATCTACTACATTGGAATGTCTAGCTCTAATTCTCTAGAGAGGAGAAGTCATCCATTCAAGGGACGCCTCTACAACTCGATCCCTGGGAGATAATGAATTAGGGTTTTTGGGATGCCTCCTCCAGGGCCGGGGGCCCCGCTTATATAGCCCTCTAGGATGCACCACGCCCTCGGATCAAACCGACCTAAACGGACGATTATTATTCATCCTCAAAGGCGGTGGAACAGGGATCCGCGAGGCCGACGCCGATTGGCCGAGATGGCGGGCCGGCCGCCAAAGCGGGGAGTCGGCCGACACTCCACCGAGCCCGTTCGGGCTCCGTTTGGTCCCGAGCCTTCTCGAACCTTCCAGTTACATGAAATTTTCACCGGTTCCCGATTATCTCTATGTAAACCCGACATGTGGGCCTTCCTTGGGTATTTTCAGTGACACCCCTGCAAAACAGACATTCACCAAAACATATTTTAGTTGACGGTAAAAATTGACACTTAACGACCGTCAACAACTCTCCCAAGCTTACCTTTTGCTCGTCCCTGAGCAAAGATAAACTCAGTATGGATCAGGAGCTGCTACTATGCTTTCACACCTCAAAAGTACACATGTGTTCAAACAAGAACTCTCCTCCGAATTAGAGTGAACTATTCTGACTCAAAACTTACTCATATTACCTTTCACCATGGGGCTTGTAACCGTCACTTGGGTCTTGAGCAGTTGAAAGACAGAACGGTCAAGTCAAGCGCTATGTTTCTCACTCTTTGATCAACTATTATTCCAGAGTTTTTGCAAGATTTTCAAATAAAACTCAGAGTTTCCTTGTATGACTCTTTCAAGTCTCTCATTTGTGGTATTTCTGGATCCTCTCCAAGGCATGAGTAGTGTATGCCTTCTCTCTTCTCTCAAAATATGTGGTATTTGTGGAACTAAGACATAGTGGAAAAGTGCCTTCTCTCTCTCACCCTACTTTCTAATAGGCTTATGTGGAGCTCATAGGTGGGGAGACACTCAAACTCTCTTGCATATATTGCACAGTTAAACCATGGATCCAATAGAATTAAAATAATAATAAAGTGATATGTGCATGTGAATGAGAAGATGGGATGGATGATAAGATGATAATGATAAGGAAATGATTATGAGGGGTGATCACTTGGAGAACATCTACTTCTACACTTGCTCCTTTGGGGATAACATGACTCCCTTTATTCGAAAACCTTGAAACTTCTTGAAAGGAAGGACTTGGCTACTCTTTTCTTTTCTTTCTTTTCTCTTTTTTTCTTTCTTTTTTTTCTTCTTCTTCTTTTTTTTTTAGAGCAACCAATCCTCTGAAAACAAAACTTTAGCAACGGGGAGTGTATAACTTGAAATGATAATGACTGGAGCTTTTATGTAGACAAATGGAATGGCGATGATTATTTCTAGATGTTTACTCCCAGGATAGGAGTAAAACCTTTTTCTGGATGGAATGAAATGAGTTGCATATGTATATGTGGATGGATGGATGGATGGATGGATGCGTACTCCCAGGGTAGGAGCAGCATAGGTGCGTATCTCTAGGATAGAGACAGCACAGTATGTGGGGGAATGCGTACTCCCAGGGTAGGAGCAGCATAAGTGCGTACCTCCAGGGTAGAGATAGCACAATATGTGATGGATGTGGATCTATATGTGGGTGGTACTTCTAGGGACAGAAGTAGCACAGAATGAATGTAACATTTATAAAATGGGTGCATGCTTCTAGGGACAGAAGTAGCATAGATCAATGGATGGAGAGCACATAGTATTGACTTTAACTGTATGATTAATTCCTTATGGGTCCACAGCATAACTACACTCAATGCCTGCAAAGACTACACTCAAGCCTACAATATGATCTATATAAATAGATGGGTTTTCCTAATCTAGTAAGCATGAATATATGGCCGTGGTAGGAATTTAAACTCTCGTCATAAAGGAACTCATCATGCAAAAATTTAAGATTTTCAAAGATAAATTCTCTAGAACTCTAGCATCTCTAGGAACAAGATGGACAGCAGCTCGAAACCTTCCCATTTCATATCCGCCAACTACCTAGACTTAGATCAAGCATTCACTACCCACAAGTTTCAAGTTCAGAGCAAATCTCAAATCTCAACAGTTGTGTCTAAAACTTGGGAAAGTACAAGGTTGAAAACTAGGTACTTGAAAGGAATTACGACAGAGCAACTATTCATCATCTCCATGTAGAGTTTATTCCGGGGATTACTTAAAGACAGTTAATAAGAGCTCTCCAAAAGTAGAAAAGATAAATAAGGAAATCTTTACGGGTTTCTATGGTTATCCATCTTTTTTAGTTGTTTTAACCAAGCACGTTCTAACAAGGCATAAATAGATAAGTTGGAAACACTTATCTTGGTACACGGGGATGCTCTCCCGAAGCCGGATGTTGACATAGTCTGCGGATATTGCCGATGGGTAGTGAAGGAGTTCTAGTCTTCCGGAGTTTCGTGGATAGTTGCCGTTGGAGACGGCGTTCAACCGTGTTGAGGGCAGCACTTGACAGGAGATGGACAACCTTCGTACTTAGCTCTTCTTGATCCTTTATGTTCTATGAAGCTCAAATAGACAACAAAGCTTGTGGAACTAATTAAGCGTTAGTGATAAAACCTCTAAGCCTTGGTTGTCTAGAACTGCCTTAACTCAAATGTCTTCTAACGGGATTACAAGAAAATATTTTTATCTTTTTATAATAAAGGGATGCGAGACGAGAGAAAATAGATATGCTTGAAAAAAATATTTTTATGCCACCACGAGTGAATGATTATTCACATGGGGCTTAGTAGTTTCGGATGCAAAAGCACAACATCTTTATTTTCTTTTTCTAATGCAGAGATAGCAAAGTGAAGATGCAATTAAGATGCATGTAGGGAAAATAAATATTCTTAAAGGAAAATGCAATGCTAAGAAGGGAAATGCTGATAAATACCAAATTACCTCATTGGCGAGGGTTCAGTGATTTAAGTCCTCCGATCAGGATTTCTTGTCATGTTCATTCCTTGGGTGCATCGTTTGATCCCGATGGTAGAGAATTTGAGAATTTGTGATGAAGAGTAGATGCTTCTAGTGGCCCTTTACTTCTTTTTGGAGTTTGCCTTGCTTGATTGACCTCTCTCCTTGAGCATCTTGTCTTCTAAAATTGCACTACTTTTTTTTTCTTCCTCTCTTTTTTCTTATGCCTAGACCTTATGCTCCACTCATTGTTTTTCCTCAACGTGCTAGAGCGACGGGGGCTTGAAAGAGGAAGAGCATAGCTAGAATATTTGAAGAGTCATCGGCCTTCCTCCCCAAGCTTGACATTGTTGTCGCTCGCCACGTGAAACCAAATATGAGTGTTGAGTCATCCCTCAGAGTGTGTGTACTCCTATGTCCTTAGACACTGTTTGTCCTCTACTTCTAAGCCTTCATTTGTCCGAGAGGAAATTTTGATTATAGGTCCGTTGAGCAAAGATCTCTCCTTTGCATTCTCGCTTTTGTTTGTACTTGTCCAATCCAAGATGAGCGTACGAGACGCAGTGCATGATCTTCATTCGTCAACCATTCTTGATTTCATTGAGTCTTGGTTGATGATTTGATGTTCACTGGAGATGTAGACTCGAGTTCTTCCTTGATGGTTTGTCTTCTAGCGACATGGCGAAGAGTTGCAGTTAATGGTACGCCATCCGTCTTGATGATCAAGGAAGGGGCTTCGTTAATATTTGTATACAGGCTTCATCTCCACTGGCTTAAGGACATCATCTTGCAAATGTAGTTGTTCATGGTCTTCTTGGGCTTGATCGATAGTCAACCCTTGATGATGATTGGTCGACACAAGGATGCATGCTTATCATGCCATCCTTGTCCTGCTGCCGATGTGCACGATGGTGTCCCTGTCCTCATTGGCATCCTAGCTCGAGTTTTGGGCTCAATGCTATGATGCCTTCAAGGTTGCTCATAGCTTGTCGCCTTGATCCACTTCTTTGAGTGAGTTCAAGATGTTGATCCTTCTTGTGGAACTCTTGTCTTCTTCTTTGTTCCATCACTGAAGTGGCGACTACGAATGGTGATGCCAATCCATGAACAGGCACATCATAAATTCTTTCCTGCAAAATGTTAGTGGACACATACCCGAAGGATTGCAACAATTTCAAACTATGGGCTATTATCCACTATCTAAATGATCATCATCTATGCTAATGGAAAGATGGATTTGAATTGCTTTTAGCATAGACTTTATTTATAAAGTTTTCTAGCAACTTTTTTATGGCACTTTAACATGGTTCAAGGCAAAGGTAACTTGCAACAAAAGACAATGTGGATGATATTTGATACTTACAATTCTTCCTTGAACGATGGATGAGTTGTGTCTTTTTGTGCGAAGTTGTTGGAATTCATCATATGCCTTGCTTCATCTCCAATGAGTGTTCATCCCTTGACTTAGCCAAATTGGATTTGAGAGTTCTCTCGCAAGGGTTAGTCTAGCAAAATAACCAATATCTACTAAAGCACAATTTTAGTTTAATAACCAAACTAGACTCCATGTCTAATTAGATTAAGGAGGACTACTTAACCTAAGCACCATGCTTACATTAAAAGCCCATAGAAGTACTCAATTCCAGCACTTCCAAACCAAAGTATACTATAGCAAACAGAGGTAGCATGAAAAGCACTATAGTGATTTACTCAAGAGGAGATGAAAGAGCATGATTATGGTGAGGAAATTTTTTTTTCTTTTTAGATGCAAAATGTATGGATGAATGCAAGAAACTAAACATGCAATGGATGAGCAAACATAAAAGAGTAGAGTGGATGCATGAATTCTTAAAAGTAAACATGTAGTGAGGTGCAAGAATTTTAAAAAGATAACTACTCATAATTTTAAAGTCCATGAGCAAGACTATCTCACCGTTCTTGATCATACTTACCATGACTCACAGGATGAAATTTGTGAGTAGTGTTGCGGCATCTATGTTCATCACTTATTGTGACGATGACATTTTCTCCAATCTGCACATGGTTAGAATAATATATATGTATACACAAACCCGTGAGATGGCGGGGTTCCGATTGAATGTTGAATGTTGAGGGACCCTGGGCTCTTCAATGTCTTGTGGAAGCTTGTCGGAAGGTCGAAACGACATCTTTGGTCCTGTCTATTCCACACTCAACGAACAAAGGGGTAATCCTACTAAAGCTAGTGATACACTAAATTAGCAGACATCAAGATCATTATCAAAAACTTAACACCGATTGCTTCCCCGAACGGCGCCAAAAATACTTGTTGGTATAAATTAAGTGCAACTAAAATATAGAGGATTCCGCAAGCGCCTGAGAACATACCATTGTAGCATTTTACCGGGAGTAAACCGGTATCGTTATTTATATTTTATCACGGGAAGCAAGGGTTAAAGAATCGATAACTCACCATCATGTATCTACTAACTTAGTAAATCAACTAGACTAAAGCAGGGGGTAAATGATATATATAAATAAGGTAATATAAATAATAAAGCACACATGAGAATTCTATGATAAATGAGTAGCTAGCTAGAGTGAGAGGACAACGGGAGAGATCAAGGTTCCTATATACTTTCCTACTACTTTGGTTCTATAATAACGGGGATGGATAAATATAGCAATCATACAATAGCACTTTGGGACATCGGAGCACTAGCCACGGACATGGATGAGAAGGGGGCTAGGAAGGTCCGACTACGGTCCTACAAACACCAACCCGAATGAGGTGGAATACGTCGGCCGTCGGGGTCACTACCCCGGGCTACCACAACAATCCGTAGGATTGGGTGCAATCTCGAGTAACCTCTAGTCTAGACACCATGTCTACACTATTAATTACTACTCTAATCTCATGAAAACTAGAGCACTCGATGCGAGCGAAGATCCCATACTAAAGCATAACTACTATACTAACAATCACAAGATAGGCATAAAAGTAAATAGAGAAGATAAATATATTAGACCATAAGTCTTACAAAGAGTAGATACAAAGACATACCAAATCTCTCAAGACTTCTCGAACCGGAGCGCAGCTCCGCTCTCCTAACTCTCATCTAGATCTAATCTACTACATTGGAATGTCTAGCTCTAATTCTCTAGAGAGGAGAAGTCATCCATTCAAGGGACGCCTCTACAACTCTGATCCCGCTGGGAGATAATGAATTAGGGTTTTTTGGGATGCCTCCTCCAGGGGCCAGGGGCCCTGCTTATATAGCCCTCTAGGATGCACCACAGCCCTCGGATCAAACCGACCTAAACGGACGATTATTATTCATCCTCAAAGGCGGTGGAACAGGGATCCGCGAGGCTGACGCTTATTGGCTGAGATGGCCAGTCGGCCGCCCAAGGCGGGGAGTCGGCCGACTCTCCACCGAGCCCGTTCGGCTCCCGTTTGGTCTAGAGCCTTCTCGAACCTTCCAGCTTACAGAATTTTCACCGGTTCCCGATTATCTCTATGCAAACCTGAAATGTGGGCCTTCCTTGGGTATTTTCAGACACCCTGTTAGAAACAGACATTCACCAAAACTCGTGGAATTCTATCGATATAACCCCTATATCTAGTTGGTGAACATATTTTAGTCCTTTCTCATGTTTTAGTTGACGGTAAAAATTGACACTTAACGACCGTCAACAGAGAGGCGCAGGTGTTTTCCAGCATTTGAAACTAGGCCACGCGCCGGTCCCTCGTCTCTAAACGATAACATAAATGGTGGTTAGCGCATTCCAGTCAATTCGGTATGTGGCAGACAACCAGCAAACTTCAAAGTTGCTACTCTTACCGGTCAGCTCGGCGATCTGCACGCTGTCCTCCTCAGCCTACTTCTTTGCACCATCCAACTGTTCCAGGAGAGCAGCTTTCTCCTGAGTTAGCGTTGTGACTTGGTGGCCCAGCTCTGTCAAAGGCCCAGTGCATACATATGAAAAAATCAATAAAAGTAAGAGACAACGTTGGAGTGGTCAGTAGCTTACCTCGCTTGCCCGCCCCCACGTCCCGCAGTTATTGGTGCAGCGCAGCAATTTCCTCCTCCTGCTCTTCCAGCCAGGCCTGATAAATTTGAGCCTGGGACTCCATATTGGCCTTCTCCTCGGAGGACTTCACACTCCTCGGCGGTAGGCGCGAACTGTTCAATGGTCCGGCCACGTTGGGAGCTGGTGGCTTGCAGGGACTGAGCACTACAAGTCAAAACACTGCATTCTATATATATTTACAAGTACAAGGCCAGTTACATACCTTGATCCGGTCAAGCAGCACCTCCACAGCATCCTTGATGCCCTCCTCGAGGTCGTCGTCGGGAGTTTCTTCATATGTAGTGGAGTTATTCTCCCCTAACTTGCTCGTGGTGTGGATGCGCTGCTTGGGAAGGTAGGTGCGTGGCATTCGAGGCTCTCGGAGATCTCCTCGACCTCTTCAGGCGGCAGCGGAGCACTAGGAGTAGCTGGCTGTGGCGCAGGGTGCAGAGGATGGCTAGCAGTTTTCGGCTGAGGAGCCAGAATTATCCGCCTCTCCACTTGCTCGCCCACCGGCCTCTCCTCGGCCTGGGTGGCGGCACTGGTGGCGTCCACCTCCCCAAGCCTAGGCTCTCCGCCTGACGGTGCTAGTGTAGGAGCTGGCGGTGGAGTTGCCGCCGTGCCCGTGGAACTCTGGGCAGCGATTGAGCCTATAAGGCTGTACGTTGCCAACAAATATCAAGGTCTCACACTAACTTTATGCACACAAGCAACAGCATATTTAGAAACAACAATGCTTACCAGCGAAAGCCTCCTCGGAATTGAGGACCTACACCACTGCCTGGGACCCCTCCTCCGGTCCCAGACCTGCTGGCGAATTTGGGGACTGGTCCGGGTGATGCGTAGCGCGGGTCCGGGGACTGTCTAGCACCCTGCTCGGTAGTAGCATGCGACGCCGGTACCTCCGACACGACGGCGGGTGTCAGTCCTGGTGTGGAGGTGGTTGGTGGCGTGGTCCTCCTCGGCGACCTTCGGGGCCCCGACGGAGGTGGTTTCGATGATCCACCCCCGTCGCCAGCCCTGGCCTGACGTTTACGCTGGCGCTCGGCCAACGTAGAGTAGTCCTCGGAGTCCGAGGACCCAGGACTGTCAGGGGCCGCCCTCTTGCTGCCACCTCCACCATCACCATCGAGTTTTAACTTACCTCCGGTGCCCAGGGTGGTCGGTTTCTTCTTCTTCTTGGGGGTTGCAACAGACATTGGACGTTTGCCCGCCGCATGTCACTGCCCCTTGGTGCTCGGTCCCACCACATCATCATCATCATCGTCTTCATCAGGACTGAGGTCCTCGACTCGTCCTGGTCAGCGGCCCGTTTTGGACGACGCTGACCCTGCAGGGCCTCACCTTCTGGCCACTGCTCCACTGGTACTGCTAAAAAGAAAACATTGCGATCCTGTCCGTGTAGTGTCTGACAGTCAGATCATAGAAATTATTTATACTACACGTTCAAGCAGTGCACATTATAAACACAGTACAGGAATTACCTCTGGTGGCAGGTTGCCAAGCTTGTATGGCAATGCTCTGTTCTCGGGAAAAGTCGTGTGTTCATTATACTTTTCGAACAGAGCTGCCAGCCTCCAGTTTACCCAAGTCCGGGATGCCTTGGTGGCAGTCTCCCTAGCAGGATCTGACAACCCGCTGTATGAGTACAGGGGGTTTGTCCGCTCTTTGCACGGCTGCACTCTCCGGGTCAACCAGAGTGTAGACACAAGTGCACCGTTCACTGACTTGTTGTCAATCATCTTCAAGAGATCCCTCACCTGCCCCATCTCGTCAGCATTGGGCATCTCTGACCACCGGGAGTTGGCCTCCGGGATCTGGTTGACATCACAGGGCACGCACCTCCCGACCATGTCCTGGCTCATATAGAACCAGCGCTTGTTCCATCCCTTGGAGGCGGACCCGTACTTACTACCCAACCAAGAGGCGGCTAGCCCATCCCGGAGCCAGATATAGCAACCCCCAGCGACCTGGGATCCCCCAGTTTCCACCCCCTTCTTTCACAGAGTGAAGAAGTAGCGGAACAAGTTGAAGTGGGGGGGAATGCCTAGGAACATTTCACAAAAAATGATAAAAATCACAACAGATAGAATCGAGTTGGGGTCCAGGTTGTAGATGGAAATTTTCCACCAAATGCATAGATCCTGGAGGAACCCATTCACCAGGGTGAGGTTCGTCCTCACCTCGCGGCTCCCGCTAGACGCCCATCTCCGCTGGTGGAAGAAAGCCCTCATCGGCGAAAGCTTGCGGCGACTCCCGTGTGGATTCGGATTAAACCCACTGTGGTCCGCGGGTCGGCGCCTTGCTTCCCTTCCCCACCTTCTTGCTTCCTTTCCTCACCATGGCCTCCTTGGTGATGGAAGGCGACGCGGTGGAGTGCGGCGGCGGAGGTAACCCTAGATCCGCTGAAATGAGGTATGCGGCGGTGACTGGAATTGCGATGGTGCTCTTTGTGATGGTTGAGTTGCAGTAATGGTGATGCGCGGTGGCGGTTTGTGCAACGGCGAATCGAGCGGCGGTGGTCGGGGAATGCGGAGCGCTAGAGAGAAGTGGGGGGTTGCCGGGTTGAAATGAATAAGACACGGAACCGTCTCAACCCGGCGGCGGCTGCTATTTATACCATTCAGGTGACATCGTCTTGACTTCGAGGGTTGGATCCCCTATGACTCGTGTGAACGCGCGCTTTAACCCTAGTGGGCCGTGGTAAATGGGCTTTACTGCATCATGCTCGTGAGGCTGACGGATACTTCATTCCTCGTCGGATATTAAATGACCCATTTGTCAGAATTGATACACAGTTCTTCGACGTTGGTGGGCCACATTTGTTGACTTGGGGACTGCATGCCAATTCCCAGGCAGTCCTTTTTCTATGACCCAGTTCACTGAGAAAGTAATGAAGCATCCTTGGTCTACTCGGGATGTGTTTCATTGCTAACAGCAAATTGGATTTTTTCTTAAAAGTTCAATATAACATATACTATCTCCCATCGAACTTGGGGACTACGTGGGCCCACGTCACCTCACGGTGACTTAGGGCCTATTGCTTTGTCTTTAATTTCTGGATGATACTCTTGTTGCTGGTTCATGTTCAACATATCAATGACACTTACTGTTATGTGTTAATGTGGGCTCACGTCCTAGGGCGTGGAAAGAAATTTTCTTTTTCTTAAGAGCATCATGCATCTTTTGATACACCACCTACCCTGACAAAAGCAGTAGTCGGGAAGCAGACTGTTCGGACGAGGGTGCTCTGCGCCACGTGGTCAGCA
>JAENPR010001872.1:0-100799 GCA_018135685.1 Themeda triandra | reverse complement strand
ATCATCCATTCGAGTGCTATTGGATCATCTTATTTCCACTAAATGGCCATCAAATTGGAGTGTCCCTTTGTAATTTATGAAAGTAGTTACCTACAATGAGACAATTAGATCATACCTAAAATGGCACTTTTAAAAGACAACAAGACACCACCTTAGCTTATCTAGAATTGATATCATTTTCCTCCTAACATGTGTGTGTTCGTGGGGGCGCATGCGTGTGTTCATGAGTGTGTGTCACACCCTTAGCTTGTGTTGGACATGTTTAGACGATATATACCTAGTGAAAGCTACTCGATCGATGAGATGGACTTTTGTTACATGCTAATGTAGTGTACTAACTCTCTTACTTCCTTTGTTCCAAATTATAAATAATAACGTGCAAGAGTCGGCTAGGCCGGCTCCGTAAATCGGCTAAGCCAACTTGATCAAAGTGCTCAAATGCAAGAAATGACTTCATCATTGCGTTCCTCTAAATCGAGGCCGATCGAAAAACATATATGGAATGTCCAATTTGAGGTCCGGATCGAGAGTTATGCTCCGAAATCTGGTAAAAAAAAAAAAAAGCCCCGTCGCGCCATCGCCGATGGCGCGACGGGTCAATAATTTGAATTATTCCCGAACTTGGCCGCTCGGACGTGCGGAGATGGGCCGGCCCATCAACGCCCGTCGCGCCATTTCATGTGGCGCGACGGTGGGCCCTTTGGTCAACGCGCTTTGCCACGCAGGCGTCCGGTCGCGCCTTGCATGTGGCGCGACGTAGTGTTATGTCGCGCCACCGCCGTTGGCGCGACGGAGGGGTTATGGCGTGCAAATACTTTTTCAGTGGGGATATTTTTGATTGTTTGATTAAAAAGAGATTAAAAATAAGAAAAATCCCCAGACAGAGGAGGTTGGAGTCGTGTGGGATGGCCAGATGGACTCTCATGGGCCGGTTCGAGGCCTGGTAGTATAGTTTCTCTAGAGCTCACCCTTGGATCCGATATCAATGGCTTGGATGAGAACTGTAGAGACAAGTCTCTGTGCCCACTTTAGAGGATCTGATTCCGATCGTATGGCAAGGCCTACCAGCAGGCGCTAAGCGTAGGGCCCCCCTTGTCGGCTAAGAAGTTCTCTTCTGTTTCTGGAATTTTTAGGCTTCTCGTCTTCGAGTCGTCTTTTTTTTAAAAAAAAAAACATATCTTCGGTTCGTTTTCGGATGGCTCAGTTTATTTTTTTTTTGAAAGATCCGGTTATCCGACTTTGATTAATAATAAGAAGAGTGGAGAAAACATCACAGTTTACATACGCGAGAGGTGCTCCCCCAATCAGCCTAGGCTACTTGGGGGCTTATTAACTTAGTTGACTACTCACTAACTAAATGAACAACTGTCAGAGGCCGAAGTGCCATGCAGCCTGCTGACGACCAGTTTTGCGCTGCGTCTTTGATTTCTGAGAAAGTCGCTTGCTCTGACGTAAGCTTGTTTCTGAAAGTTTTGTCATTGCGCCTATTCCATATTGTCCAGAGTGTAAGTATCGCCAAGGTGTGGCATGTCTTCGTCCCTGGTCCCAAGGCTTGACTGAACCAATCCTCCAGTTCGTGCTTAGCTTCCCATTGTTCCGGATGCATGCTGTTGCAGGAGCTCCATGAGGCCACCAAACGCCACACCGTCCTGGAGTATGGACACTCAAAGGACAGGTGTTCTGCTGTTTCCAGGCTCCTCTCACAAAGTGCGCAAAAATAGTTGTTTTCCCATCCTCGAAGCTGTAAGCGCGCCGCCGTCCAAGTCTGTTCTGGAGTAATAACCATAAGAATGGTGGCTCAGCTTATAGGAGTGGCCTTAAAAAAGATCAAGAAATGGGTAATTAGCCGAAGAAACAGAAAGGAATAATTACCCAAATACAAAGAAAACAGTCATTGGACTGATTATGTACTACCACTACCTTTCGCGAACAAGAAAATTTATCACCTGATTATTATTTGGCAAATAAAGAAGTTAGCATTTTCTGGTATGATTAAACATAGAGAGTGTTTGCACCTTACATTGTTTGGTAAAAAAAGTTGGCATTTTCTGGTATGATTAAACATAAAAAGTTGGCATTTTCTGGTATGATTAATTATACATAAAAAAAGATAGTAGTTTTTAAATTATAAGTCATTTTAAAAATCTTGTAGAATCTTTATGTTAAGTTTGATCAAATTTATATAACTAGTAAACATGCACGTGCGACACGCATTCAAGAAAAGAGTGGAATGCAAAAAAGGCGGCAACTTTTACCCCTCCAATCGAAAGAAAACCTCCTCCTCCTCCTCAATCGCACCAGAAACAGCGCCGTTGCGGCGCCGGAATCAAGAACCGCTCGGGTGTTGACTTGAACCAATGGCCGAGCTCTCTACAGGCCTACGGGCTACGATCGGGATTCTCTGACTTGCTTTAATAAAGTCACAGGTGACTTTACCCCACTCAGATACCATCCATTTGCCATCCAACGGACAGGAAGCTCTTCACTTTATTACTAGTGTTTAACTAAGAACTGAGATGAAAACAAAGGAGCATTTAAAGCGCAATTCACTACTATGTTGTAAAAAAAAGAGCCAGTTCACTAATGAAAAAAAGGCAAGTTCACGGAAAGAGCAAGGACTGTGGGTAGGATTTTTTCCAGTGAAAAAAGCGCAGTTCACTAATGAAAAAGGCACGTGACTTTTCATCTAAAACTATTTTGTGTGAATTTTTTTGTGAAGTATTTGTTGATCAATATATTATATCGATTACTTCGGTAAACATGGATTCAAATAAAAATATTACAAATTAAAACGTTATACATATTATTGAGAAATAAAATAAATTTTATCTTCATTCACGATTATATAAAAATAGTTAATTTAATTGAGTGTGTAACGAGATAGGTACTCTAACTAAAAACGTAATTTCTGGGTACTCGAACTATACTTTTTGATCACCAACGGTACAAAGCGTGGCCACGCGGCGCTAGCAACCGACGTGGTGGTGCCACCGTGGACAATAGACGCTGGGCTCTTGGCATTTTTTTGAAAACCTCCTGCCGAAGCAAACCCCTCATTATCCCTCCGGTCATGTTCCGCCGCCAGGCGAGCATGGTCACACAGCAGCCGCCGCTGCGGCGCACATGCAAGCGTGGTCACGTCGCGGTTGGCGTCCCGCGTGGTCACGTCGGTACCTTTGGTCACCAAAAATATAGTTCCGATACCCGGAAGATACGTTTTTTAGTTGGAGTACCTACATGTTACACGCGTCAAATAGTTTAGGTACCCACGGTGTAATTTACTCTTGCTGAAACTATGAATCAAGCTGATCGGGGGTCGTCACGTATTTCAGCAAGTGCCTTCTTTTTTAGCAAGATCATGAATGCATTGTTGAGGTGACTCATTATTAATAAATTATAATTTTTAAATTGAACAAAAGATAAAGCATAAATAAATAAATATGTACCCATTTAATCATTATTTTTTAATATTTGGTAGTTTTTCAAAAAGTTTTTTATATAAAAATATATGTCATTTAGAAGTGCCAAATAGAAATTATCTTTGGTTGGCCGTTGAGCTGGGCTTTAAGTGGGCTGTTGTTTGCATGTCAACAATGCACTAATAAAGTGAAGAGTTTCCTGTCCGTTGGATGGCAAATGGATGGCATCTGAGTAGGGTAAAGTCACATGTGACTTTATTGAAGCAAGTCAGAGAATCCAGATCGCCCGCAGCAGCTGCGATTCGAGGGAGTCTCTGGGGACTCCGGCCTCCGGGTTGGATCGGCGTGGAGGAATAAGATGCGAAAGCGTGGAGCCTGGGAGGAATAAGATGCGAAAGCGTGGTAGCTACAAAAGTGACTAGGAAAAAAAGGCGTCGCTTAGGCCAAGCGATTCTAGCACTTTGCTTTCTTGTAACCTGTAGTCCTTAGACTGTGTGGTAATTGACTCTTGACTTTTGCTCTAGCGCGACGTTCTTGGTTGGTCCCATATGCTAGTGCCTTGCCAGGAGGTGTGGAATAGCCGGAACTTGTCAATGTTATGTAATTTTGAAAATTTCCTGTCTTAATGCAAAACAGGTTTATTACTTGTTCGCAAAAAAAAAAAAAAAAAAAAAATGAAAGCCCGGACGAGAAATTCTGCCGTCAATTGGAAACAGGGAGTGCTAATTACATGCGGCTTGACTTCTGTTTAGAGATGATCATATCTCTATCTGCAGCTAAAAAGACATGAGAGCACGAAGCAGCGGAGGAGGAATAAGAAGCTACGCCAAACTGCTCCTAAGAGCGAGTATTATAAGGTGATGTAAGCGGGCTGCAGGAGTTGCCACCTCACTTTTATGCTGAGTTAGAGGAGAGAGAAGAGGAAAGAGAAGAGGAGTGGCGCATTAGGCTTACAGGATGCACAGGTTTATGTACTCATGAGAGAGAAAGGTGGCGCAAGATTAATGATTCGACGTGTCTCAACCAAACCACTGTATATGTAGGCTGTTAGTTGGCTGTATATGACGTGGCAAACTCTTACAGCCCGCTTAGCCATGCTCTTATTAAACTTGCTCTAAGTCACGCCGCACCGCCATTGAATCACACCACGTCTGATTCACTTTTGTGCTCTCATTAGCTCTTACTCCCTCTGTCCAAGAAGATTTACGCTATAGGATGTATGGTGGTCAAATTTCTTAACTTTGATCAGCTTTATAGAAAATATTAGCAATATTTGTGTCACTAAATAAATTTATTATAAACATATATTCAGGGATTTATCTAATGGTACTAATTATATATTATAATAAATATTAACATTCTTTTATACATATAATTGATCAAAATTAAAAGTATTTGACTTGTCAGGAAACCTGAATGACATTCTCTATGAGACAGGGTGTGTGTGCTTTTTTAATCCAAGCCTCTGCCCGCGTCACCATGAATGGCTGCAACAGAGAGGTAAATGCAACCATTCAAGACTGACCGGCAAGCAGAAAGATGAAGGTAGCGTCGGCTAGCTTTGTTTGTTTTCCTTTTGTTGAATCAAAGGTCTCCCCAGCATTATATTGAATAACAACATTCAAGGTCCAATATCAAGGCGCAACGCCCACAGCAGCCTAAGGCCAGTCTCAATGGAGTTTCATCAGAGTTTCATGAGTATTAAATATACTGATGTGGCACCATATTAATGAACAGAGAGATGATGAGAGTTTTATGGGAGTAGAGAGAGTTTCATAGAGATGAAACTCTTTTGCACTGTTTCTAAAATTTAGATGTATTGGAAACTGGGACATGAAACCCACACTGAAACTGGCCTTAAACGGCAATCAAAGCCAAAAATTAAATCCTATTAGATTGATTCGGAATCACAGCGGATGAGACCTCCCAAGGCAGTGCAGTTGATTGCTCCAATTCTTAGTATCCCACGTTCACAAAATCCGTGGCACCAAGCTTGCCTTCAGCTCCACCGCTTGAATAATAAGTTCCAGTTTCTCCTAAGCCTCCGGCTTGAGAAAAACCTTCCATCAGCATTCTTCCCATCATAGCTAACACCTTCTTCAAACCGCTCCATATTGCATCCTGAAAACATAACAAATTTTGTAATTTCCATATCACCCACAGAATCGCAGATGTAACAACATTGGTAAGCTAGTGCTTTTTATTAGCTACCCACAGAGCAGCTATAGACTCATAGCTACACCCCACATTAATTTCTAAAAAATCTGAGAAAAAACTCCATATATTAGTCACCGCACAACAATCAAAGAAAAGGGTGCAAGATAGTTTTATTTTCATTGCAGAATAAGAAAGAGTGGTCACTAACATCCCTCCTCTTGGCCAAACTGTCCCTAGTCAGCAACCTGTTCTTGGACATCAACCTTGAACTCTAGGAGGAATATTGAGTTTCCAAACAGCATGCACAAATTCAGGGATCACTCCCCTATGGTTAATAATAGCGTATAAGGACTGTACCGAGAACTTTCCATTAGAATTATAACTCTAGAGAATTTGATCTTCCTCCTCATTGAGGGTAATACTCTCACAGATACTATGCAACTCCTCCCACATCCCCATGAGTCTATCAGAAAAAGTTCTTCTAAAGGAGAGCTTAAGCTCTTCCCCATCCCAAATTTCCTTAACAGCCTTCCCTTGATGTTCATTGATCACATAAATTGGCCAGAACATGATGTCAAGACTACTGTTTCCAATCCACTGATCTTCCTAGAATCTAATTTTTTTTCTCCATTTCCAACCACCCAACTAACACCCATATGGGCAGCCTGCATGGCCCAAGCTACACCCTTCCAAAAGGGTGGCACTCCAAGATCTAGGCAGCAGAAAATGTTAGGCTTTTTAGTCTTATATTTAAAATCAACTATTCTAATCCAAGTAGAATCTGAATTCAAAAGGCATCTAAGTATCCCTGAACTCAGCAAGCCTAAGTTTAGACTTCTCAGGTCAAGAATACCTAGACCCCCACTTCCTTTTTTTGGGCCACCAATTGCCAACTAGCCAGATGGTGTCTATGCTTCTCTTCGTGTTATTCCACAGAAAATGACCCATATGGGAATTTATAATATCAATAGCACATCTTGGAAACTTGACGATTGAAAGTAAGTATATAGGAATGCTAGCCAGACATGTCTTAAGAAGGATCAGTCTACATGCATATATATGATGGGCGCCTGCCCCTCCAGCCAGCTATTCTCTTAACAATCTTATCAATGATAAGTTGTAAGTCCTCCCTTCTTAACTTTGAAAAGTGAAGAGGGACCCCCAAATACTTAATAGGAAAATCACTCCTTTTACAGCAAATATCTTTGCAAATTCATTAGCCCTATCCTCACTAACTCCTACAACTAACAAGTCACGCTTATCATAGTTTATCTTCATTCCGAGAAAGTTGTTCAAAACAAACTAACAGACCATTTCAAATTGGCACCTTTTTCTAAATCATCTTCTAAGAAAATTTAAGTATCGCCAACATATTGTAAACTAATGATACCTCCATTTTCCACTTTAGGGAGTAAACCAGAAATCAGATTTTCTCTAGCTGCTTTCATAAGCATCCTAGAGAAGGTATCAACAAAACTAGGTTAAAAAGCAAGGGGGACAATGGGTCACATTGCCTCAACCCTTTGCCTGGTTTGAAAAAAGCGTTGTTCTCATCATTAATTCTCACACAAATTGAACCCCTTGAACCACTTTTTCAATCCAAATCCTCCACTTAAGACCAAAGCCCTTGGATTTCATCATATCTTTCAAAAAACTCCAGCTAACTCTATCGTACGCTTTCTCAAAATCTAACTTTAGGATAACCCCGGACTCTATTCTTGTGTATGTTATGAATAATTTTGTGTGCTGCAACCACACTTTCTAATATGTATCTACCTTTTATAAAGGCTATCTGATTTGAAGCAACAAGTCTATTGGCCACTTGGACCAATCTATTATTTAATAACTTTGTAGAAATCTTAAAACTACGAGTTTATAAGACTAATCGGCCTAAACTTCTTAAGAGTTTTTGCCTCGGTTCCTTAGGGATTAGAGTGATCCTAGCATAATTTAATCTATCCAGGTTTAACTTGTTCTATTTTAAAACTTATAATGTCCCGGAAGACTTCATAGAAAAGGAAAGAAAAGCCATCAGCTAGGAGCTCCTTCAGCATAAGAACCAAAGACAGTCTCTTTAACTTCCACTTCAGAAAAGGGAGCTTCAAGCATATCATTCTCTAACTTAGGTACTTTCTCCTCCTCCTCCTCCTCCTCCCAGAAGTCATCCTTTAACCTAACTCCACTGTCCTCCTCTTCACCAAACAAGTTCTTGTAAAAAGACACACCATGCTTAAGCATGGCTTCATTGTCTTCAATCCATCCTTCAGGGACCTCTAGGCTAAGGATTCTTTTCTTCCTACTTCTTAAATTTGCTACGCTTGAAAATAAGTTGTGTTTCTATCCCCCTCCTTAATATTTCTATCCCTAGATCTTTGTCTAACTTTGAATTCCTCTAACTTCCATGAAGCCTCCACTCTTGACAATGGTATCCAAATATCTCTTTCTAAAGGAGTCAAAATACTACTCTCTGCTTCACATCTAGCTTTTCAAACTCTTCAAGAAGAGATTGTCTTAGTTTTCTAATTTCAGCATTCCTATTCCAAGACCAACCCTTGTTGGCTTTCTTCCTCGATAGTTTAATTTTCAACTATCATATATCTAGAGGATCGGTAAAAGCACAAGGGGTTGCCCAAACTTTACCCACCAAGTCTCTAAAATCTGGTTGCTCAAGCCACCATTTTTCAAATCTAAAGATCCCCAAGTTTCTTCCTTTCCTTAATATTCAAATCTAGAACTAATGGGACATGATCATTTTTTGCTCTAGCCTTAGCGAAACAAAAGGTAGAGGAAACTTCTGTCCAAAAGATGTAGTGCAAAAAAATTGTAAATATCAGCCATGATTGGCTTTTTTTTTGATTATTTGTCCAAGTATACACTCTATTGGAAGGCTTAAGCTCGATTAGGCCCAACTTGTTAATCCACTCTTTAAAGAGATCTACCCACTTAAGATTGACAATCCCATTATTTTTATCTTTACTGCTAGAAACTAGATTGAAATCTTCACCTATAACAGTTGGACCATCCCAGTTATCTAGAAAGTTTTCTAACTCTTGAATAAAACCAAGGTTACCTTCCTCGTAGGGAGAACCATAAATAGCAATCAATCTCTAAACAAAATTATCAGAGTTGTTCTTAGTCATAGCAAAAATGCAAAACTCCTCATTCATCCAAGCTAATACATTGAACTTACTAGCATTGAGACCCATCAACACCCCACCAGTAGTCCCCTTAGCTGGGAGAATTTGCCAACTAAAATCTTTTTGTACATAATTGAGGAAAGAATCACTAAAAGTTTATTTCTTGGTTTCTTGGATACTTAAAAAATCAATTTTGTTATCATTAACAAAATAAGCAAAACCGTAGCCTTCCCTCCATATTGAGGCCTCTAATATTCTAAAAAGCTCCTATCATTTATAAAACTATTGTTGTTGTCAGGGCAGCTTTTAAAAGCCCCTTCCACCCAAGATTTTGTACTAATAATAAGTACTGGTTCCTTAGGAATCTCTCTACTATCATATAAAGGTTGAAAATCTTTTCCTATAATATCTACTTCTAAGTCCCCAGGGAGGTTAACCTTAGGATTACTCACTTTAAAAATAGATATATCCTCTAATTATTTTTCTTTGAGAGAATTAATTTCATTATGGACAATCTTAGGATTGTCCCCAAAAGAAATATTAACAATGCCCAATTTCTATAACAAAGAATTTTGTTGCTTTGAAAAGCAAAGGATGTTTTTTTAAGTATAGCTTGAAATTCATTTTTTGCTTTCTTGAGATCCTTGGCCCTTTGCATCATAGTTACCCCATCCTCTGGTACCGTTCTTGGCCTGTCCATCCTTGGAATTGGCCCCTACTTCCTCTTCTGCATTTTCTTTACTTTGCCATCATGATTGTCCTCATTATTAGCTTTTACTTGAGTGATGACATCTCCCAAGGCAATGCCATCTACATGTGTGAAAGTCCCTAGTTTGGTTTTGGCTAATTGATGAAACCTAGGACTAACCTTTTGATCTAAGTGGATGATTTAGATAAAGGTAGTCACAAATCAATGAGGGATTCATTGCATGTGAGACATGACATGGAGTCATGTGACCAAGAAGGTGAAGATCGAGATGAGGCTTGGCTCGATGGACCGGTTGCGAGTGTGAAGGGCAAGAGGTGGCTTTGAAGCGATGGACCGTGAGGCGGTGAAGCCTGAGCAAGACTTAGCGTTGATGGACCAACACAACAGTGAAAAGCAAGTGAAGTTGAGATCGATGGACCAAGACGGTCATGTGATGATATGAAGTGGATCATATCATTTGGAAAAGAAAAATGGGCTCAAGACAAAGGTATAAAGCAACAGGGCCATTTTGTTTTGCACTCAAGACACCATAGAGGGTGTGAGTAGTTTAGGATCGATAGCCAAAATATTAAGAGGGGAAGTCTTATCGGATATTCGATGCACGGGTGCCACTAGGTGAATTCATGAAGTGCATTGCATGTAGGGCCTAGTGAGCTAACCAAAACCTTTGAAAATGATTGAGAAAATGCTAACACACAAGCACATGGTGATGTACACTTGGTGGTGTTGGCACATTTGCAAAGGTGGTGAATGGTCACGCTTTGGTTTGCAGGGTAGAGATGGGTTTGGGTCCCTCTCTCCCTCCCACCTCAATCTGGGCACATTTTAATCGAAAAAACCGAACTGAACTGAACCGACCCAAAACCAAACCGTATTTTCGGTTTTTTGGTTTTTCGGTTCGGTGTCGATTTGTGTTTCTGCGGTGTTCGGTGTTCGGCTTCGGCTTCGGTTTCACTCTGAAACCGAACCGAACACCCGAAACCCCGAAGTACGCCAGTGCCAGCCCACTCGACGGCCCAGTAAGCCAAGTCAAGTCGCTCCCACCTCCACGCCATTCGCTCGACTCCCACCTCCCACTCCCAGGCACCTACCCCGACCCCGTGACCCCGGCCCGCCCGGCCGCAATTCCCCATCCGGCCATCCCATCCCGAACCCTAAGGCGAGGCGAGCTGCGAGCAGGCGGCGGCGGCGCGCCGGCGCAGAGCACCCGCCCCGGCCCGGCACCCGGCGGGCGCGAGAAGCGGCAAAGAAGCGGCGCGCGCGCGGCGGCAGCACGCGGCGGCAAGCAAGGGCGCAAGCGGCGGCGCGTTGCGGCGGCAAGCGCGAGCGCGCGCGCGGCAGCAAAGAGCGACGCGAGTGACGGGCCGCCGGCGCGCGGGGCAGCGGTGCTCTGTCGTCGTCGGTTCCTCTACAACGGCTGCAGGACGGAAGGTCCTCCAATGTAAGTTTACGGTTCTTCACTTCGTCTTGCTTAGCTTGTTGGTTCTTGGTTGCTTTGCTTGCTTGTAGTTGATTAGTTCATCGTGTCTGAATGCTTTGAAGCACACATGGATGGTTTTCTTTTTGAACTCTTGTAGATGGGGGCACTGAAGAAACAGCTTGATTCTTGATACGTCGACACCTCGCTTGAATGAGAATGAAACTGAAGTTGTAGATTTGGAGAATGACAAGGACAAGGACAAGGAACAGCAGCCCAAGGATGGAGAGGAAGTGGCGGATGAAAATGAAAGCGGGGAAAAGGAAGGCCATGAATCCAAGATCGGATGTTTGGGAGCACTTCAAAGCAAGGTCAAAATTGCTAATGGGGAGGAGAGAGCCAAGTGCAAGTACTGCGCAAGAAACTCTACCGCTGCGACACAAAGTTAAATGGTACGTCCACCATGAAGGCTCATTTGAAAATCTGCAAGAAAAATCCTAACAAACCTGTAGTAGATAGTCAAGGTACTTTGCAACTACAACCTACTGCTGGTACTAGTAGTGTTTGGTACTATATCTACTTGGAAATTTGATCCTGATGATCTAAGGAGGACTTTAGCTGAGATGATAATAGAAGATGAGCTGCCTTTTGTGATCTATGAACGTCCTGGCCTTAGAAAGTTAATGGCAAAAGCATGTCCACGTTTTATTGTGCCATCTAGAAGAACAATGACTAGGGAATGTGTGAAAGTGTTTGAGGGTGAGAGGGGGAAACTTAGCAAATTTATGAAAGAAAACTGTGAAAGGGTAAGCTTGACCACAGACACATGGACAGCTAAGAATAGTCAAAACTTTATGTGTGTAACCGCCCATTTTATTGACAATGAGTGGAACTTGCACAAGAAAATTATTGGTTTCTTCATGGTTAAGGGCCATAGGGGGGAGGACATTGGGAAATCTTTGGAGAATTGCTTGGCTGAGTGGGGAATTGAGAGTGTTTTCACAATAGCAGTAGATAATGCTAGTGCAAACAATGGTGCAATCAAGTACATGCAGAGGGTACTGACTGAATCAAAAGGCTGCTTTGCTGAAGGAGAGTACCTTCATATTAGGTGTGTTGCACATATTATCAACCTAATAGTAAGTGATGGGCTGAAGGAAATTGATAAATCAGTCGCTCGTGTTCGGGCTGCTGTTAAATATATTAGATGTGGAACATCTAGGTTGGTAAAGTTCAAGAGATGTGCTGAGTTAGCAAAGGTTCAGACCAAAGCATTGATGAACCTAGATATTTGCACTAGGTGGAACTCAACTTACCTCATGGTAAATGTTGCACAACAGTATGAAAAGGCCTTTGAAAGGTATAGTGATGAAGACCCATACTATAAGTTAGAGCTAGAGGGTGAGAATGGTCCAGGAGTTCCAACCAAACAAGATTGGGAAAAAGCAAGGAAAATGGCTAAGTTTCTTCAACACTTCTATGACCTGACCCTCCGCGTCTCTACCACAAGTCGTCCAACATCTCACACATATTTTCATGAGATAGCTGATGTTTTGGTTTTGTTGAGACAATGGTGTAACAGTGAGGACACATTATGTCAGGAAATGGGCAAGAAAATGTTAGTGAAGTACTACAAATATTGGGGAGAGAAATATGGAGGGAGGCCGGGGGATAGAGAGAAGAGAGGAGAGAGAGACAAGGGGGATCAATTGCTCAACATTGTCATTTTCTTTTGTGTTGCTATTGATCCTCGATTCAAACTTTCTGATTATGTCAAGATGGCAACTACGGTCATGTTTGGTGATGACATAGGACCAAAATTGTGGGAAACAGTGAACAAGTCTTTTCGTTCTCTGTTTGAGGAGTACAAAGAACTCTACGCTCCAACTCCAAGTGACAAGGCCCCTTCTGTAAATCAAGAAACACCAGCAGTGAGCTCTGGGCTGATGAGCTCCATCATTGCACAACAGATGAGCAATACTGGGGGTGGCAATGGCACTGTGAAATCTGAACTTGATAAGTACCTTTCAGAAGATAATGAGGAGCTTAGTAATGGTTTTGACATTCTGAAATGGTGGAAGGTCAATGTACTAGATTTCCCATAATGTCTCGCATGGCCCATGATCTTTTGGCAATTCCTATCTCTACAGTAGCCTCTGAATTAGCCTTCAGTGCAGGTGGAAGAACACTAGATGATTTTAGGACCTCACTAACACCAACAACGGCTGAGCGGCTTGTTTGTACAAATGATTGGCTTCGTGCAAACGACTACCTAAGTGAAGTTGAAGAGGACACGAAGCAATGGCCAAGCTTGAAGAAGGTAATTTGTAACATTTGATGCATTTCTAATTTTCTATTGTTCATTATGGTCACTTGTTGCATAAAAATGATTGAGCACTAACTGAAATATTTATTGCAGATATGGGTGCCTGGCAATTTCTAAGGATAGCACTACCACTACTGCATCTTGACCTCTTCAGCCTTTTTTCTTGCAATCTTGCTGTTGGAGCCTTGGAGGAAAGCTTGTTCTTGTTCTCTTTGGCTTGCTGTTGCTGATGGCTTATGGGTGATGGCTGAGGCTGATGGTGCTTGGACTTGGACTGCTTGCTGTTAGTGTTCTTGAGTTCTGTCACTTCTGTGGTTTCTTTTCTTATCAAGTCTGAACATTAAGATACATTTGTGATGGCTGGAGTGTTTGTAATAATGAACTAGCTGTGCTAGACATCAGTACTTTATTTGGCATTGATTTGTACTTGCTGTGCTAGTTCATATCATTGGCTGTTCTAAACTTCTGATGCTGTGGTTCCGAGTTGCTGTGGTTGTTTTGGTTTTTTCGGTTAAAACCGAAAAACCGAAATTTAAAACCGAAACCGAACTTGTCGGTTTCTGGTTTTTTCACAAACCGATCGGTGATGATTTTCTGGAAACCGAAATTTCAGAAACCGAACCGAACCGAACCGATTCGCCGGTTTAAACCGAACGCCCGGATTGACTCCCGAGCAAGCTCGGCGGGATTCAATGCTTTTGGGAAAATGAGATGTATATTTTCTATTGTGCTTTGGATGCAAATTGTTGGTGAAAACAAGCTATCTCGGAGCACAAGTTGGTATACTTGTTGACTAGCATGTATGAGCAAAGGTGGAGAAGATAGCGCTTGCGACGGCTTGTAAAACAAGGTTTTACAAGCATCGGACGCTGTGGTTCGAGCGTCGGACGCTGGGCTGAGCGTCCGGCGCATTGAGGCTACTTTGCGGCTTGGCTGGGTCGTGTCGGACCGTCCGGCGCTTTCATGTCGGACGCAGGGTTGAGCGACGCCAGCGTCCGGCGCTGCTGGCAGCGGGACGGCTGAGCGTGGACGGTTTCACACGTCGAAAGCCGGGCTGCGTCCGACGCTAGCGTCCGGAGGTGGACTGATTTGCAGCCCTCTCTGGACTGCGTCTGGTGCTTCGAGCGGCATCCGGAGGTGCGCCTCGGATGCATCCGGCGGGTGTTCCAACGGCTAGTTTTGAACTGAGCCACTTGGCGCGAAAAGGTTGCACGCGTCGGACGCGTCCGACGCCCTCGCGAATCTGTCAGTTTGAGGGATGTTATAAATAGAAGGTGGCCGGGTTGTGGCTACCTCTCTTGACACTTTCACTCTTCTAACATCCTTGTGAGCTGAAGAAAGCCTCTCCCACTCTTTTCTCATGCGTGATTGCGAATCATAAGTGAGATCGAGTGATCCCAAAATGCATTGCATTGCTTAAGGGCATCTAGTGGCACTTATGGGTGGTTTAGCCAGTGGATTTCTTGTTACTCTTAGAGAGTACTGGTCCTAGCCGGCTTAGAGATTGTTGGAGGCGTTGGCAAGAGAAGGTGATTGTTCTTGGCCACCTCCGGTTGTTTTGTGAGAGGTTCTTGTGCTTTCCATGGCGGAGCGCCAAAAGCAACTCTAGTGGAATGCACGTGTCACTGAGCTACCTCACTTGAGAGTGGTGTCTTGTGGTGCCTTGCGGGGCATGCCTTGAGGGGCAAGTGGCTTGAGGGTCTCACCGAGGAACCATCTAGGTGTTGGTCGACACAACCGGTGACGTAGCTTGTCGGTGCACAAGTGAACATCGGGTGAACAAAATATTGTGTCTCTTGTCTCCCGGTGATTGATCTTCTCATTATATGATTATTGCCTCATTGTATTGATTGATTCTCATCTTGGTGATTGGCAACATCGTCTCATCAATGTCGGTATAAAAGCTCACCTCCTCCTCCCTTGCATTACTTATCTAGCTTACCTCGTTAGCTTGTGTAGCTTGTTTAGCTTGCTAGTTAAGTAGAAGTGCCTTGCTAGTAGTGTTGTTAGCTTGCTCACTAGTGTAGAAGTAGTGACATAGCCCTTGTGTGAACTAGAGATCATAATCTACTAGAGTTGTGGATAGGAGGCTTGCATCATAACCACAGGCTAAGCAAAACTCGCTTTACGCTGTTTGTTATTCTAACAAGTTTGCTTAGTGGCTTTTGTAGAATTTTTTATAGATTATTCACCCCCTCTAGTCATCTAGGACCTTACAATGTGTACCCTCAGTATCCATCTACTCCAAATCTTCTTCACCTTCATTCTTCTAACTTCGTTCTTTTGAGGAGATAGATGAGCACATTCTTCTATCATGCATCCAGCCTGAGCCATTTTTTTTGAATTCTTCCCATTTAGAATGGTGTGACTCTTCACTAATTAACTGATAGAATTTGTTCCTAGCAAATTCTATTGGTTAATTAGTGAAGATTGGGATATGGGCAAATGGACAGTGAAAGCCCCATGTTTAGTTTTGGATAATTAATGACAACCTAGTGTACTAACCTTTGTCATGAGTGTTGTGATATGGGCAAGATGGTACACACTAAGTGATGGAGAAAATAGTGATCATGGTGGATGGTGATGGCCGAAAGATGATTAAGCGCTCCTCATTGGAATAGAAGAAAGAGAAAAACAAAATCCTATGGGCTCAAGGCAAAGGTATAAAATAGGATATTTGTTTTACTGGTCAAGACGCAATAGAGTGCGTGATCGGATTTAGGATAGATAACCGTACTATAAAGAGGAAAAATCTTTAATTGCAATGGTTATCTAGTGCCACTAATTGTGAGTCTCATTTGCATATCCTTAGCGACGTGGTGAGATACTTGAGAAATCTGTAAAAATTCATTTATATTTATTTACTATCTCAAGTGCTATATATGGTTATTCTTTGCTTATTCTTGAAGAGCCCTAAGAGAAAGAGAAGCTCTCAATCCTCCATCCTCTTATTCCTTTGATTTGTGCTTTAATCAAGTGAGGATTGTGCTCTAAAGATCAATTTGAGAGCTCCAAGAGGATCCCCTCCCTATCTTCTCCATTTCCATGGTTGGTGCTTGTTCTTGAGAGGAGTCGGAGTAACCCTAGTGCATGCATTTGTGATTCAATTTTGTGGCACTAGGTGGTGACTGCAATTGTTGTATTCTTGTTACTCTTGGTGATTATCGTCACCTAGACGGTTGGTGCTAGATTGATTGGTGCGGGGATTTGGTGATTGTGTCCGCCCCAATCAAGGTGATATTTATGAGGGGTTGTTGTGGTTCCCTGGTAGAGTGCCAAATTCCAACTCTAGTGGATTGCTCGTGTCATTGAGTTACCGCACTTGCGTGTGGGTTCTTGCAGTGCCTTGCGGGGAGTTGGCTTGAGGGCCACAACCGAGGAACCACCGAGGTGTTGGTCGACACAACGGGGATGTAGCTTGCTGGCAAGCAAGTGAACCTCAGGAGAAAAATACTTGTGTCATCTCTTGTCCCGGTGTATTTGTATATTATTGTAATTAATTATTTGGTGATTGCCATCATCCTCTCTCTTCATCATTGGTATAAAAGTTAATTTCTCCTCTCTTTTATACTTGCAATATACTTTGTGGCAGTGTAGCAAGTAGAGTAGCATAGAGCAATTTCTTTATCTTGTTAGCTCTCTAACTAGTTAGAGTAGAGACATAGAAAACTGAGTGCCATAGATATAATAATTACTAGAATTACAGTATGTGGCTTGCCAAACATTTAGAGGTCGAGAAAACCGCATTTATCGCTATTTGTGTTACTAATAATTTGCTCTAGTGATCTTATAGAATTCTTAATTAGACTATTCACCCCCCTCTAGTCATACTAGGACCTTTCAGACAGCCCTGCACTGGACTGACCTATGATAGCAGACAGGTTCAGACCTTCTGCATCATCCAAAACCTCACCATCAGCCCCTGTCAGATCATTTTTATCATTGATGTTGTTAGCAGCCATGTCATCAATGACTTTTTGCTGTGAGTAGTCATGGTTGAAAGCTATCAATAGCTCATATCCTCCCATATCCATACTAGCAATCAATTGCCCTTCCTGATCATATATGTTCTCCTAGCATAGAACACTATTCATAGTCTTACTCCCTTTGCCTTGAGCTGACTTAGTCACCGAACTAACCATAGAAGAACTTGCATCTTTGTCTTGTTCGCTAGATTTGTTTTCATCCTTTGGAGAATCATCAAGATCATCAGCCTCTTCATCATTGAATTTACCATCTTCATCTCCATCGTCATCTCCACCGCCAATGTCTCCTCCTTTAGGTTCGGACCCCTTACCATCTTCTTTTTCCACTATGATGGAAATTAGAAACAGCCCTGAGTCCATCTCATATAACCTCACAGAAGGTATCTTTTCCACATTCCTAACCACCACTTTAATCCTTACCACCTCAAAGAAGGTCTTGAAAAGTTAACCAGTCCACCTCTTTCTATCCCAAAGCCTGAAGCAACTTGTGCAAAACCTTCCAATGACACCATTTGGGTGGGATACCAAGATTTGCACCCACGCCTCTTGCAGCTGAGCATAAGGTTGGAGTTCCCCTTTCTATTATAACACTTCCACTTGCACTCCTTTCCTTAGGTTGAAGGAGGGATACTTCTTAATGTTAGCAACTTTCTTGTGTGGGGAACCTTACTAGAAACCTTCCTGGCTCTAATTCTCTAATTTGCCAAGGCCATTCCTTATGGTAAATCGCAGAGAGCTGTATCTCCAGACTGAGAGATCTGGCTAGTTTTCACTCAAACCACTCCACACTTGTTTAGGTTTAGCCACTGGGTAGACTCAAAGTTCGGTATCTCCACATGATAGAACCCTAACCCCAGACAGGAACTCCCCACATAAGTAGCTATTAGATGAACTGATTTCCAGCTTGGATAGAAATTCATATGATGACTAGCTATCCCACATATAAAGCATATTTTTGGCTTAGAATAGTTCCCAACAATTGTACCATGTCATTTTCCTGTAACTTAGGTCAATGACAAATGGAAGCTGCTTAGTCCCTTTGATACCTTGGTCGTGCCCTTGCTACGCCCCCTTCCTGGGTTGTTGCTGTCGCGGTGGCGGTGGAGGTGCTCTTTACGCCCATAGTCCTGCCACCCTTGTGCCTAGGGTTGTGGCTAGAATCTCGGGTGATTTTGTAGTGGTGGAGGTCAGCATTGGCCCAGAGGAGGCTGACGCCTCGGATCCGGCTGCCACACCCACTTTCCCCCGTCCTCCATCAATCTTTGTAGGATCTTGGCGAAGGATTCCTTGCCACCGCCTCCCCAGATGTCCCGCGCAAAGCTCAACATCAGGGGGGCCTTATCGATCTGCTCCACTCGACCAACATGATAACAGTCCTATGGGTTGATCCACATAGACTCTACTAGCTAACGGTGAATCCAGAAGAGATTGTAGGCGGTAACGATGCAGGTGGGTCTGCAGTCGGTCAACCAGTGTCTAACCCAAAAAACCCGTTAAGTAAATTTTGGGTTTTGGGTTGACCCACTGCTTGACCCACAGATGCGGTGGGTTAGCCAGTACACCAGAACTTCTTACGCATAGGAACATTGACACACTTCATCCGTGAGAATAGGCACACAGAAACTGATTTATAAAGCAAGAATTAAGCCAAAACTGTAAAAGGTAGATCAAACATGATCAAGTAAAAAAATATTAAAAAGCAAGTTGAACGCAAGATCGCGGAAGTGCTGGGCGCTGACACCTACATTCAATCTCAATCCAATTCGAACAGCAGAGCGAGGGGGAGTCAGAGGAAGTAGAAGCAGCCAAGTGGATTCTAACCCAAATGCGGTTGAATGGAGCACTTGGGCATTGAGAGGAGAGCGAAGGAGTCCATTTGTCGGCACTGCTGCAGGTGGCAGCGGACCTGCTGAACGACCGGCTGCCAGAGACAAGGGAGGCCGCCCACGGCGTGGTGGCATCAACACACACGACGTTCGCCAAGGAGGCCGCCATGAGCGGCCAGGAGGACGATGCGTCCGCGTCCTGGAAGAGAGGAGAGCGGATCTGCTGATTGGCTGGGCTGTAGGCCGACGCTGGTTGCGGAGGGACTGTGGTTGCCGGCGAGAGGGTACAAGCCGGGGGACGACTTGGGCGAGGCCTGAGAAGGGGCACGGATGCACGGTCAACGGAAGGACTAGCGTAGACAACATCTAGCCTTGACAAGAGGCGGAGCTAGAGAAGCAGTGGCATACCGACGTGCGAGAGCAGCGGCGAACCGCCGGGGTCAACTGGCATCATGTTTCTCGAGGATTACTAGGTCAGTTGGTCGACCCACACTCCATCATACTATTCAGCACCAAATTATTTTGGGTCGCCCAAATGTGTATCTACACCATTATTAGCATTTTGGGTACTGGGTCAGTGGGTCGACCAACAGAATTCATGGTTAGTCGGCGGAGTTGGTGAAGGGGCTAAGGGGGAGTGGACAAGATCGAACCCTAGGGTTCCCCCTCGACGGCGGCGAGTCTATGGCCCAGAGTTGGTCAAAAAACTCAACGGTCTCCTCTCCATCTCGAATATTTTGCGATGCACTCTCCCGATCTCCACACGACGTCTCCCCACCTACTTTGTCACTGCGTGGTAGGGGAGAGGACGAGGTCCTCCGCTGGCTGGCGGACCTGGCGCAGGCCTGGGGCCACATTGTCAGCCATGGAGGATGCGGCCATGACGGGAGGACGGGGAGGGGGTCTAGGTCGCCCTGTCGTGTCGTCGCCCCGCTCATGTCGCCCTCAACACCATTTGTTTTTTATTTGATCACCAGCGTTATCTTGAAGCAAAAAGTCATCAATTCTGTCAGTAGCTTTCAAATTGACGCTTCCAATGAAAGTCATCAATTCTGTCAATAGCTGCCGCGTGGCCGCGTCCGTCGTCGTTCACGTAACGTCGAATACGCTAGCGGCGTTGGTAAGACTACCCGCAGCGCTATACTGTAAACTTTACTGGAGCACCAGTTTCCAGTAAAAATCCCCGCAGCGGGGTACTGGGAGCCATCCGCGATCGTTCAGGACCGCCCACGGTCCGGTGTCTGTCCAGGATATACGATTCGTCCGGAACAGAAGCTGCGGCCCACGACGCTGGCACCATGAGGAGAGAGAGAGGGCGCAGAGCGAGGCAAATCCGCCGTGGACGCTCGGCTGGAGCTCCGCCATGGCCGGGTTTCGAGCTCCGCGCGAGCAAGCCTCCCGCGCAGCCGCCGGCCGCGGGTGGAGGCCGGCGCGCGGCGAGGCCCGAGCCGAGCGCCGCCGCTGGGCCCCTCCGACGGAGGAGACGAGCCCGAGGCCGACGAGCGCGCCGCCGCCCCAGACCCCCTCCGCCGTCCTCCGCGCGCTCGCCGGTCTCCTCCGCTTGCGAATCCGGCGCCGGACGAGGAGCAGGGGAGCACCGCGCCATGAGCAGGGGAGCACCGCGCCCTGAGGTCCTTGACGACGCCGGAGCCGACGAGGCAGTGGCCCGAGGTCGCCGCGCCGGAGCGATGCGCGTAGTCGAACCCCGCGTCCTCCAGCGCCTGCGCCATGGTGGCCCGCACCACGGCACGCCCGAGAGAGACCTCGCCGCTCGCCACTTCCCCCGCCGCCTGCAGCAGGACGCGCGGGCAGACCAGCCGGCAGCGCGCGCATGGGAGGGGGCGGCTCGCCGGCGGGGAAGGAGCTGGTGGAGGGAGCGGCGGTAGCACTGTGCGGGCTCGTAGGCGGATGCGCGGTGCAGGCGACTCGGCGGCGGATGTGCGGCGCAGGCAGAGGCGTCGCATGCGAGGGGGAGGCCACGAGAGAGACGAGCGGTGGGGAATGGTCCGAATGGATAGAGGAGAGAGGGAAAGGAGAGAGAGAGAGAGAAAAGAAAAATAATAGGGTGGGGCCGTGGGTCCGACTTGTCAGTGGCTGTAGATGTGATATGGAGTATGAGATATAAAGGATGACGAGTGCGGAAGAAATTAGTATGGAGTAAAGAATCTTGCTGACAAGAATAGAATATTCCATTTGGAGGAAGAAAATAGAGTATGACGAGTGCGAGTAGTCTAACGGCCGGAGACGAGAATATAGACCATATAGAGCGGAATGACACTTCTTGCTTTAAGATTGGTATAGATGCCATGTGTCACATCAAGAAAGGAGGTCTCTCCAATTACAAAAGGACCAGGCCCACCCCGGCACTCAGAATTCGCTTCCCCACACCCCACCCCGGCACAACACCCCCACCCGAGAACACACTGCCACACAAAGCTCCAACCCCTACACAAGGGAGCTGTTGATAGCTGGATCTATGCATGCATGATCATTAGCAGACGGAGATGGAAGCGGCCCTCCTGAGCGGATTCATCCGAGCTACCATTCCGAAGCTCCTCTCTGTTGTTTCTCTGGTTTCTGATGAGTACAAGCTGCACAAGGGCGTCAAGAGAGACATCGAGTTCCTGATGAAGGAGCTTCACATGATTGTTGGTTCCGTCGACGACGAGCTCTCCGAGCACCACCACCACCACCACAGGGCGGTTCCACCCTTGTTGATGGAAGACTTGCGTGAGCTGGCTTACGGCATAGAAGACTGCATGGACCGCGTCCTGTACCAAGCCATCTTGAAGCAGCACTCGTCGTTGCTCCGCCGCGGCACCCGATTCCCCAAGACGCTGCTCACCGCCCGGCGGCTAGCCGCCGAGATGCAGCGCCTGAGGAAACTGGCACAGGAAGCACACGAGCGGAAGCAGCGATTCGCCAGCTCCGCCTCCGGCCAGCTGGCCTCCTCTGTGGTGGCTGAGACTGAGATGGCTGAAGAATCATCGTCCTGCCCTGTGTTCGACCCGTCCACCGTTGACCCAGATCTGGTGGGAGTCAACGGACCCATGGCAGACCTCCTTGAGCAGCTAGCGGAGGAAGCCGAGGGCGGCGCCAAGAAGCACAAGGTGGTTGCCATTGTCGGATTCTCCGGTATGGGGAAGACTGCTCTGGCCGCCAAAGTGTATAACAGCCAAGTCGGCACTGGCAGCAGTTTCAAGAAACACGCGTGGGTTTCTGCTGCAGACAAACGGCCAGCAGAGGTGCTGACCCAGCTGCTCCGGAAAATTACACCACCTTCCCAGTTGACAGATCTTCACCAGATTACCACGGGTGCCGGCTCTTCTCAGGGAACTTCAGAGTCAGAGGTCCTGCCGGCTCTCCAGAAGTTTTGCACACAACAACTGATGAACAAGAGGTAAGAGATTCTTTGGCTACATTTTCCTGCTTCATCAATTTCCCCTTGTACTTCATACCAACAGCATTTCCAGAAAATGTGCAATATATGGATTGTCATTTGTACCTTGAGCGCAAGTAATTATAAGAAGATTTATATGGCAGTCAGTCTTAGTTTGTTGTTGCAACATTTGGAAGTCTTCCCTGTAGTTAGTTGACAGTTGTTGCAAAGATTTGGAACAAATTTTGCCTCAAGATATTCATTGTACTGATTTCATTCACGATGGATTCCTGTTCTTTCTTCATATATTCTCGTTTTGTTTCAGGTATTTGATTGTGATTGATGACATTCGAACAGAAGATCTGTGGACAAAAATCAAATCAGCATTCCCCGTCGATGATGGTATTAGCAGCAGAATAGTCATCACGACAACTTTTCAGAGAGTAGCCAATGATTGCACCAGCATCAAAGGTTGTGTGCTCAGAATGAGCAGACTTGATGAGGAATGCTCCAAAAAATTATTCTGCATGAAAGCTTCCCCAACAAAGGAATCCTTGAGTTATAACCACCCGGATTCAGAAACAATTTTGAAGAAATGTCGTGGCCAGCCACTTGCTCTGGTAACTGTAGCTAAATTCTTGCGAACACATGGTTGGCCAACACATTCAGAATGTAAAAATCTCTGCAGGCAGTTAAATTATCATTTGGAAAATGACTCGACTTTTGAATCAATGAAACGGGTGCTGATCCGCAACTATACCAGCCTACGGGGCCATGTTCTGAAATCCTGCTTACTATACTTTGCTATGTTCCCAAGTGATTACCAGATCAGGAGGGAAAGTCTGTTGAGACGGTGGTTAGCTGAGGGGTTTGTGGAATTGCATTCAGATAGCAATCATAGCACACCAGATCCGGCAACTGCATTTCATGTTCTTATGGACCGCAACATCATTGAGCCCACTTATGTCAGTAACAATGAAAGAGTGAAGACATGCCGAACTTACGGCTTGATGCATGAGTTTATTTTGCACATGTCAATCAGTCAGAACTTCGCCACTTTGCTTTGTGGTGAGACGACTGAGCATAAATATGTCCGTCGTATTTCTCTGCACAAGAGCACTGCTAATAAGGATGGTCACAATTTGGAAACTGAAGTTTTATCTCTAGTTCGGTCCCTGTCAATCTTTGGAGAGGCTAATGACACTATTCTGGACTTCAGCAAGTATCACCTACTACGAGTGTTGGATCTAGAAAAGTGTGATAACTTGGAGAATGGTCATCTCAATAACATATGCAATCTGCTTCTTCTTAAATATCTTAGTCTTGGAAAAAACATTTCCATTCTTCCGAAGGATATTACAAAGCTCAGAGTTTTGGAGACACTTGATTTAAGAGGATCAGCCATAAACATACTTCCTGAAAATGTCCTAAGGATGCCATGCTTGATTCATCTGTTTGGAAGATTCAAGCTTCCAGATGAACTCAAGCCAAAGTCACATGATTTTCTCCAGAAAAGGAAAAGTAAATTGCAGACACTAGCAGGATTTATTGCTGATGGAAAACAAGATTATCTGAACCTTATAGGTTGCATGGAACAACTGAAAAAGGTAAAAATTCAGTGTGAACCATTGGAAGGTGCAGATACCACTAACTGGACTAGTCTTCGTAAGGCCATCAACCAGTTTATTCAGGATAAAAAACAAGTTAAAACTGGTGTCCGTTCCCTATCGCTTCATTTCAGTGAATGCTTTGGGGACTCCATAAATTCCCAAGAAGGACCTTGTTACCTCAGCTCGCTGAAATTACATGGTAAATTGCATGCATTGCCTCAGTTTGTTACTTCACTTCGTGGTCTCGAGGAGTTGTGCCTTCAATCTGATAAACTGGAAAGGGGTCTTCTTGAAGCTTTGACTCAGTTAGGATCCTTGAGATATTTGAAACTGATTGCCAAAAATCTTGATAACTTCGTAATAAAAGATGGAGCATTCCCCTTGTTGCTACGTCTTTGTTTTGTGCTCGAACATCCGACGTTCCCAAGAATCCAAAAAGGATCTATGCCCCTTCTCGTCACACTTCAGCTGCTTTGTAAGGATATGGACGGCCTTTGTGGCATTGAAATGGAAGATCTGACGACAGAACTTAAGGAGATAATTCTTGATCATGGAGTCAATATGCAGATAAGGGTTAAATGGGAAGAAGCTGCTAAGAAACATCCAAATAAGCCCAAAGTTTCTTCTCGAATCACCAGTTTGTCAGGAACTGATAATGAAGAAAGTGGGACTATAGACCATGGTGTTAATTTTAAACTATCCAGAGCTGAGTCTCCAGAAAATCATTTGGATGATGTGCTAGAACAATCAATAAATGGAACTATAGACCATAGTGTTGCACCAGATGAATTGACAAGCAGAACATCTGCACAACAGTCCACTAGTTATTCTGATGATTCCAGTAAAATCTGGTGCTGCCATGGACTGTTTGATGTTCCACTTCCACCTATACGTCGACTTTACTTCCTGGGCCTCATTATGTGCGTCTTGGTGTTCTTGCTGTTGGTTGGCTGCAGCATGCCGTCTTCCAACAAAATTTGTTAATTCTGAAACAGGTGACTTAACTGTATTTACGCTAGTTTTTCTGTTGATAGTTTAGTTGGTCATTTCTGAATTGGTTAACAAAATTCGGCATCAGTAAAAATTTAAGTCAATGTTTTAGCAACAAACAAAATGATTGATATATATGTCCTCCTTTTGGTCAGTAAATATATTTTGACTGATGCCCCTAATAACTTGTTTAATTGCCAAGCAGGTAAACACTATTATCAAATGCCACATAGCTAAGAAATGGGATCCTCTGACGCTCCAACTGAAATGTCTTTCAAGACAGAGAGTTTATGTGGAGTCTCTTTAAATTGAGTCGTCAACAGCTTCAAATGGCAAGGTTACCTTGTTATACAGGTTATAAGATGTTGATTGTCAATATAAACAGTATCCTGGTAAGTTGCTTAGACCTATTGTGCATTAAGTTTACTTATTACTTCTTACGTTCAGACTTTTACTTCTTGGCTATCAGAATGCAAGTTCTTTTTTCTTACAATGTAGACAAGTAAGAATAAAATAGTACACTTATGACTCGTATTTCATTAATTAGAGGAGATAGAAAGTTCACTACAGGCTGAACCCATGGTAATCCAAGGATTACCACTGGACGCACTCAGCTACAAACCAGAGCAGCAAGAAAAAAGCGGGTAATAAGGGACATGGCATCAGAAAAATAATAAAATATTACACTCAAATTGTCCTTGACAAGACTTGAACTTGGATGGTCTATAAATAATTCTGTGCAATAATTACATAAAAACAATAACATGTTAGTAAACATTTTTTTTTTGCAAGGAGTAAACATAAAAATATATCAGTCTCATAGATGAAATATATCCAAATATGCAAGATAAAATTGTAGTTTTTAAAATACATGCCAAGATCAAACATTACTAGTACATATTTTGTTTCAAACAAAGTGTCAAATTGGAGTTACATCCTTTTCTTCAGTAGGGATGTGATCCAATGCTTCTGGCATAACATGCTTAATATATGTTATCCACATTACAAAGTTGTAAACTTTTGCAAGTTTCAAATTTGGAATAGAAATTTAATTTCGTTGTTTTTTATCATAAAGCTTCTGTCACTACTATTCTAAGTTATTGACTATTATGTTGATTTTGATTGTGCAGAGTGGCGTTAGGCAACATTTATTAACTCTCGTATTACATCTCCATAGTGATAACTGGTTATCTATCATTATAAAGATCACTGCATGTCTGCATGTCCTTATTTTGCCTTCTGGGAGTTACCGCAAGCAATCGTCGTATATGTGTAAAGTTTGATCTACACTTTGTGTTGACACTGGTTAGTTTCGTGATACTTCGTCCATATTGAACAATATTCATGTATTTTGATTTTTGAACTATTTGTACCAATGTGAATAAGAATTAGTTGTGCACTGGCACAAACGTATGTATATTGAGAAGTCAAATGTGTCTTGTTATTAAAATTGATGATACGCCTTAGAGCGATCGTTGAGGGTTTTTTTTTTTTTTTTTTTTTTTTGCTTTTGACAAAATGTAAGGAACAGCTTCTTCTACCTTTGAATTTAAAAAAATGTTTCTTGGGTGCAAAAAACACTTCTATGAATCATAGCAAACACGACACCACATGCTGAGAAGGCAAAGTTTGTTCATACCTCTCATGATGACACCATCAGTAGGTACGAAGGCCAGAAAGCAACGATGGCAAATGGCCTGCCAATCTGGATCAGAAAGTTCAATTCCCAAAGGCATAAAAACATTTGGTGAAATGCTCGGACTGTCTGATAGAGATGCACCAGGAGGAAACTCCCACAGCGTAGGGTCAGATCCAAATTTCAATCCCTATAATGTGAGAGAGGTGCCAGACTGCCCTCTTGGCACTAGCAGTAAAGATGGGTGGAAGATAGGGATTAACTGTGAAGATGACTCAAGAGCTGGTATATTAAGAAATTTTCCCTGGTCCAAATCTCTTCCTGCCTCATCTATCACTTCTACAATATTATCGGACAGGAGACAGTCTGCACCAACCTGTAGGTTGCCCATTCTGAAAGATATATTGATGAAAATGCACATATCAGGAAGAGATCACCAATCAGAAATGGTGGGGGTGTATAATTTAGATGTGGATTTAGGGTGCACTTTAGTTATTTTTTTTAATAATGGTGGGGTGTATAATTAAGATGTCACATTAGATGAATATAATATGGCTAATTTAGATGAAAGATTAGAGGTTACTTTGAATTATCTTCCTAATGGTAGGGGTGAATAATTTTTTTTTGAAAAGGGTTTTTAATAATAGCATATGTGGATAGTTTTCTAGAAACTCGAATAGAATCAATGACAATCATTGTCAATGAGTAATACTGTATGCTTGTGGTTCTCAAGAGAAATCTTGCCACTCAACGCATTTTGGGCCTGTGGCCACTGGCCAGACAAGCCTCGGCCCCATGACTAGTGGGCTTGACTGCTTGGCCAGGCCCAGAGTAAGTCGGCTGGGTATTTTGGCCCATGCTTCTTCTTTCCAAAATGAAGCCAACTAATCATTATTTGTTTGGGAATTACAAAGCTAAGTGGGCTAGTGTTTAACTGAATTTGCCTTCTCCCACGCTCAAATGAACGCAGCCATGGGTGTATAACAATTACCATTTACCAAGCTTCTTCATTCCCAATTGAAACCCACTAATCATAGAATGAAATACATCATTTCTTCCAGTACGTCTATAAACCTTTTGTTCCTTCTGTATGAAGTTTTTTTTACACCTAAGTTGCATGATTTCTTTTAGGTGTACAATTTTGATGTTTATCATGTATAAAATCTTGTTCCACGTTAACAAATTGTGTTCCTTTCAAATAATTTTGAATGGTTAATTAGTTTACAACTTGCTGGGGATGTAGCTGGAATGAAAAGCACTATAATCTAGTACATGGCGGCTCGTACGTGGTGGTAGTTAGCATTTGAAAAAAAAAAAATAGCAAGGGAACGTTGAAGGGCGTGGCATCCCTCTAACCAGTCAGACCCCAGTGCATCCCCATGGACATCTCTTCTATCTACTTCTAGCAATTCCCAAGGCCTTATAATGATAATGAACAATGCTATGAATATAAGAAATAAAAGCCATTTCTACTTCAACTATTACGAATATTCAATTACGAGCTCAGGTGCTCATACATATCACCCATGATCATCTCTTTTAGCACTTGCCAAGATCGTATAATGACAATGAACAATGCTAGGAAATAAGCAGAAGCGTTTTCTTCTTCATCGATAACTATTACGAGATTTCCATTAGCAAGCTCAAGTGCTGATGAGATAGTTAAAAACTTGAATTATATGCAATATCTTCACATCGAGGTAGGTAGCCTCGATAATCACGCTTGTTCGACCATGGACGATGCCTTGGCTGCGTCGTCTTCCTTCTGCTCTTCCTTTCCCTCCGCCTCAGATTCCATGGCTTATCTGCTTTTACCCCACAACACGCTGTAAAGCCCTGCAACCAGCAGAGCTCCACCAACGATGCTGCCATACAAGGAAAAAAAATAATGGAAATATATAAAAAGTGAAAATTCATTGAAACACCAATATATTTGCATAGATATACATGCTAATTACCTAATCCATTTAATTACCTGCCAAGGTGAACAATCTCTCCTAGAAAGAAAGAGGAGCAGAATATGGTGAAGACAAAGCAGAGCGGGTTAGACATTGCTAGAAAGACAGGGCCTTTCATCTCCATACACCATGCTTGAAGATAGTAGGACACTCCTGTTACCACAAACCCCTGCCACCACACAAAAGCTAGGCTACATTTAATTTCAGTAGGGGCCAATAACCTTCCGATTGATCCTACTGATTAAATAGTATGAAACGGAATTAAATAAAGCACACAAAAACTAATATATATTTTTTTTGCGAAACAAAAAACTAAATTATTTATATGTGTATTACCGTGTAAACGATGGCTACCAAGCTAATGTCAAATCGGAGCTTCCACTTGGAGAAGTCCCTCTCAGCCACCACTGCCACGACGAATGACTGCACGGTGCTGAACACGCATTGTGTCACCGTCACAAGCATCTTATTGGGGTACTCTTTCAGCAATGCTGACTGCACACAGATACAAACATAGCCATATTCGATTTATATATCTCTTAAGATACAAAAACAAAAAACTTGCTCTGTCCAGTGCTCCCATCGTGTGGAAAGGGATGAATGAAGCAGACGGAGAGCCTGAGTAGATGTCAATGCTCATGCTAATACTAATATGAAAGCAAAGATTGTATTCTTCATTAGCTGAAAATGAAGTTCAAATATAATCATACCCCAAATCTCACTAGCAATATTTTTTTTTCACTATTTTATAGTCTACATACCTAACCAAATTATTTGCCTATACCTTAGTACTGTTCTTTAATAATCTTTTTTTTTAACTGAAGCTTGGGATCTCAAACGTGGAAATGCACCACGTGAAGGGATGCTTTGCTTGGGTCGAAGGTTAGTGGCCATATATTGATATATAGTACTATGATAGTATCTCATACAGATGCAAAGAATATATCGACCGAATATTTTTTTTAAATATGATATGAGAAGGAATCGGAGAGCTACGTACGTTCGTTGTACCTGCAGGACGATCCAGAGGGCCCACGTGACGTTGGCGAGGACCATGAAGAACGTTCCTTTCACCCACGTCATCCTGCTGCTCGGATGATTGTCGTTCGATGCGTGGGCAACAGCGAAAGCGCGGTGGCGGTTCATGGGGCTCAGCGCCGGCCCGGCGTAGAAGGCGAGGACAAAGACTCCGGCGACGCAGAGCGCTACGCCGGAGAGCTTGGCCATGCCGGAGCGGCTCCTCGGCTTCACGGCCTCCATCCTCAGCAGCAGCGCCAGGCAGAAGGTGATGACGGGCATGGAGTTGCTGGACGCGGACGCCACGGTCGCTGATGTCCACTTCATGCTCACGTTGTACAGGTTCAAGCTGAATGTGTTCCTGAAAGTTATTAACCATGGGCATCCATTATCTGAAAAGATGTATGATCAGAATCTGAACTTTCTGAAGATGCATATATATGGTAGATATACATACCCGATCAAGGCATAGAAGAAGAGCTTGAAAAGCAGCCCCAGGGACATGGACCTTACATTCTTCCTGCACACGTGGAATTCACATGTCTAATAATCCATCAAAAATAATTTGATAACCCTTCATTCTAATGCTTAATTACCTTTCGAGGATAATGGCGACAGGCAGCAGGAGGAGCGAGGCAGCGGCCATTCTATAGAAGATGAAGACGAAGGTGTTGATGCCATGGTCGAAGGCTGCCTTGGAGACGACGAACATGCCGGCGTAGATAAGCTGTATGATGATGGCGATCAGGTAAGGCTTCTTCGCCTCCATCCCCATGGCTTGGATTCTCACGCTTCTCGGATCAGACGTACTTGTGGCTATAGTTGTCTTGTCTTTCTAGAACAGTATGCTGTGCTTGCTGAAAATATTGTTAGACACCAAACCAGAGCATCGAATCCCTGTCAGATGTATATATACGATAGGACAGAGTAGCAGACCAATGTATATACCAACTGAGCGCTTCTTATCCATTAATTAGGTAAAGCAGAAAAGCTAAACCTTTACTAATCTTTTTGTTCGGCTTTATAAGCAAGAGTGTTCTACTGAAACTTTTCCTTCTTATACAAAAGCATGCATGTGGAAAGACAAAATTTGCAATATGTACTCTAATTTTTGAATAATAAGTTCACAACTTCACATACGGCTAAATAGCTAGTTTGATTTTGTGTTACATAAACATACTGACTGTCTAGTACTTTTGGGTTTTCTATACTGGTACGGTGCCGATTTTAATTGGGATTAGGGGACTGCATGTGCCAACAGAAAATTAAATAAACAAGTTGTATATATTAACTCCCACACACAAGTAGTCTATGCTGTCTACATCGTTTGATCTCCATGGCGTGTGCTAAATATCCAAGTCTCCATTCATATGAAAGTGGTATATATATTTTTCTGAATGCAATAATGTGTGAGAACACTCCATCGGTTGCAACAAGTCCATCAAGTACTTTGACTCTATTTGCTTGACCAGACTTTGGGCCTAGTCTAGTGATCAGTCCTAATTAACACTTGAAGGATTCATACACGGTGTATACTTGAAGCTGCCATCAATATACCAACGTTTTTCTTTTCTTTTTTTTCCTTAAAAATAGCCACAAGAATCCTTTTTTTTAGGGAACAGGAGGGGTTTGACCCCATACTGGATTTTATTGAAAAGACAAAAAGATACAAAGTACAAATTACAAGCTCCTCCTGGGCATTTTGGGAGTGCAAAGCAAAAAAACAAGGAATACTTGTCAAAAAAAAATTACGAGAGGAATTGTCGTTTTCATTGACCACACGCGTGTTTGTACAAAGAGGTAGAACGCTCGTTAGAAGTGGGCCGAAATAAGCATAGCTGGTTTTTAGGTTATTTGTCGCCTAACAGCATGTTTATTCACATTTGGTTTTGTACCATGAAAGACTGGGACAATGTTCAAACATTGTAGGTGTGTCCTCATCACATCTTAGCTCAGCGATCTGTTCGCTGAGTAAAATTGGAGGCCAGGCCACCGGTTTATGATGTGGCAAAGGAGCCCGACGGGCCCCCAAAATCCACCAAATCAAACAAAAGGATAATCGAAGCAATGCTCACTCCAAAATGAATGCAACAAAGCGGTTGGTTTCAACCTCCAATTGATTCCCTTAAAAACTTACTGATGGCTCGGGGAGCTACCATCCATGGGTGTATTCGTGTGCTCGCATCGAGGAATAAATGAAAAACGATCAAGCAATTATAAAGATAATATCTAAAAATCTCCTCATGGCTCCTACAAAGTTCTAAGGAGGCGTGAAGGCTATTAAGGAGAACTTGTACGGGATACCACACCTCCCTGACCCAACTTGGATTGAGAGGACTCGGGCCGATCGAGAACCACGTCAGGGGACCCTTATAGACAAATGGCCCCCACAATGGTGGAGCCTCCCCTCAGAGGACCTAGTGCTCCCCAATGGACGTGTGCCTGACAAGAAACTTGATAGGTTCTTCCTTCCACTTGAAGGGTCAAATACAGCCATACAAGGTTGCCACCTGAATATAACATCAACAACACTGAGTGTGCTACCCAAGCATGCCACACAAAGAGGTCACGCCGTCAACAATATGTCCTCCTACTAAATAGGAGACAAAGACGTGCCATGTCTAGGTTGTGACCATACTGTCGCCACGACTAGTCAGTAGACATTTGATGTGGAGAGCCATGATCTCCCCTTCTTCTGACAACCCAATAAAAGGATGACAACCCAATAAAAGGATGGTGAACCCGCAAACCAGAATGGATAAGGAAAATAAAGGAACCATATGTAATAAGTTGACTCAAAGCATGTCGTCCTTTTTTGTAACTTGCCCCCCCCCCCCTAGAACATATATAAGGGAGGCCATGGCTCTTTTCAATCTCTCTCTAGACAATCTTTAACGACCATTACAATTTCCTAGGCTCTAGATTCTGCCCAAACCTCAAACTCTCAAACCTCCATAGATCCCTTCCCTGTGGACGGGTGTCCGAGTGGAAGACATGGAACTCATCGGTTGTTTCCTTCCACCCTATAGGGTCAAAAGGTTGGCCATACAAGCAGGTCGTTACATGGACATAACATCAACAACACCGAGTGTGTCATCCATGCGTGTTACAAGGGAGGTCCACCCCCAATAGTGCTTCCTCCTACTAAATAGGAGACACGAAGAATCCATGCTTGCCTTGTGATGATACAGTCACTATGGCTAGTCAACAAATGTTTGATGTAGAGAGCCATGATCTCTCCTTCTTCCGCCCCCAAAAGGATGGCAGGTCCCATGACCCTGAATAAATATGGATTGATATAAAGGAGTCATATGAAAAATGATTTGAAGCACGCCCACCTTTTTGTAACCTGCCCCCCAACACCTATATAATAGAGGGAGGCCATGATTGTTTTTCCTCTCTAGACTCTTTGACACACCTTGGTCAGTTTCCTAGGCTCTGCCCAAACCTCCAACTCTTGAACCTCCCAATGAGCCTCACTTGCCCCCCTCTCGCAAGAACTGATGCTCCTTATGGATGGGCATCCTAGTACAAACACACAAAAACTCACCAAGTTTTTCCTTGTACCCAAAGGGTCAAAGGCCATCCATACAAGGTTGTCACATAAATGTAACATCAACAACACCAAACGTGATGCCCATGCGTGCCACAAGGGAAGGTCAAGCTCCAACCGTGCGTCCTATGAAATAGATCGGTAAGTAGACATTTGATGTGGAGCCACTATCTCCCATTCTTCTGCCCCAAGAAAAATGATGGTGGGTCTTACGATCCTGAACGACAAGGATTGGTGGAGGAGCTGAATCGAAGCACCCCTTGCTTTTTTGTAACCTGCCCTAGAACTATATAAGGGAAGGCCATGGCTCTTTCCCCTCTCTCTAGACTCTTTGACACCATGAATAGTTTCCCAGGCTTCCTAGACTCTACCCCCTAAACCACTCCAACTCTCGAACATCCTATTTGTAACAACTATAGCAAATATTCAGCTCTTGAGCTAAGCAAAACGTAGGAAAACCTGAACCAAGTAATATCTGAGTCCTCGAGCGCCAATCCATCCGAGGCCATACACACAGCTACAAATTTACTAGTTGATGCTACAAAATGTTGAAAAAATTGTTGCACGCATGTCTTTGAAAATGTAACACTGGAAGCTAACAAAGTATCACATTTAGATAGAAGTAGAGGCAAACATTATTCTATAACAAGAATGCCGCAAAATTTGACATCTTGGCTGCTATTACATTCCAAAAACATAGTACAACACTTCTAGTGTTAGGTCTCATGAGGAAGTTAAGGGCCAGGATTGGTAGACTCTGAATAAAGAATTGACCAATCCGTCACACTTGGTCAACTATTGATGCTGATGTTGTCTCCACCTTCTCTTGAGGTTTATGATGATTGTTCTCCTCATCTGCATCATCCACTGCACTATTCACCTTGCCACACGTTGCCACCTTTGTTTCCTTGCTCTTTCCCCAGAGCACACTGTAAAGTCCACCAACCAGCAGGATTCCCCCAACAACACTGCATGCCACGAAAACACCAACCAAGAGCAATGAATTGAAAGATTTTCTCTGATTACTTGCCATCATTTTATAAAGCTTATTAACAATGTACATACAGACATATATACAGTAGCTGTTACCTGCCAAGGTGCACAATCTCTCCTAGGAAGAATGATGACGAGAATATTGTGAAGATGAAGCAAAGCGGTGTCCAGACGGCGAAGAAGACGGGGCCTTTCATCTCCACACACCATGCTTGCAGGTAGTAGGTCACTCCAGTCACCAAGAACCCCTGTCAGATTAAATAGCTAGATTTCTTTAATTCCACCATCCATTATCTGGGATCTGTCCATCCCGTTCATGGCTAACTGCCGAGATTACTGTTGCGTACGGTGTAAAGGACGGCAAGCAAGCTGATGTCGAGCCGGAGGCTCCACTTGGAAAAGTCCCTCTCGGCGACGACGGCGACGACGAACGACTGCATGGCGCTGAACACGCACTGCGCCACCGTGACGAGCATCTTGTTGGGGTACTCCTTGAGCAGCCTGCCCTGCAGGACGATCCAGAGCGACCACGCCATGTTGGCGAGCACCATCAGGAACGTGCCCTTGATCCATGTCGTCCTGCCGCCGCCACCGCTTGCTGCAGCGGAGGAGGCGAAGGCGCGGTGCCGGTTCACGGGGCTCAGCGCGGGACCGACGTAGAAGGCGATGGCGAAGACCCCGGCGAGGCAGAGCGACACGCCGGCGAGCTTGGCAAGGCCTGACGAGCTCCTCAGCTTCACCGTCTCCATCTTCAGCAGCAGCGCGAAGCAGAAGGTGACGACTGGCATGGCGTTGGTCGCCGCGGACGCCACGGTTGCCGACGTGAACTTGATACTCACGTTGTACAGGTTTAGGCTGAACGTGATCCTGCAAACATTGTTAATTAGCTAGTAGTTAATAAGTTCTTTGAATGAATGAAATATATAGAAACATGTATACTGCATATATACCGTACCCGATTAAGGCTAAGAAGAAGAGCTTGAGGAGCAGCCAAGGCGACAGGGTTCTCACATTTTTCCTGTAAATTATTAGTTGAACTGAATTCATTCATTTCACAGTATATAGTTCATCACTTGCTAGTGGATCGATTGGGACTTAGGACAGGTACCTTTCGAGAACAAGTGTGATAGGAAGGAGGAGGAGAGACGCGGCGGCCTGGCGGTAGAAGATGAAGACGTAGGTGTTCATGCCATGGTTGAAGGCTGCCTTGGAGACGACGAACATGCCGGTGTAGATGAGCTGTACGATGATGGCGATCACGTAAGGCTTCTTTGACTCCATCTCTATGACGATTGACGACACTCCTAAGCTAGCAGCAGCAGATCTCTGCAACGATGAGTTGGAGCGAGAAGTAACCAAAATCAGCAGCCAAATTATAGCTAGCTAGCGGCAGAATGCATGAAGAGAAGATCAGCTGCTGCCGGTTGCCTTGTTAGGTACACACTTGACACTACACACATAGACACTATATAGTAGCTAGCTAGCTAGCTAGCAGAATGAAAGGAAATTAATTATAGTTAAACAGTGATGTGCTTGAATATGGATGCAGGACTGACTAAGCAGGTATAGGTGTTGCAGCTTGACCAGCAGCAGGCAGATCAACATTCATATATACAATCGCAAAATGAATTGTTGTTGTGTGAGTCAGTGAGTGTGTGAACGATGTATGCATATATGAATCTGACCAAGGTAGCCTGCGCTCTTACTATATATGCTGCAGTACTAAGTAAGCAGCCATCATCACTGGGAATAAAATACTAATTGGCTGCTAATTGTGCAGGCAGCTGGCAGGCAGATTCCTAAGCCATCACCAGCTATTATATATGCATGGGACGGTGATACCTTGCTTATATTAATTAGTTACATATTCAAAGTTTGAATTTTTTTAAATACTTGTGCACCTTCGACATACTTTGCTCATGTGAAATAAGTTAGCAGCCATCATCATCACTGGTTTTATATACTATACTAATCTTAATTATACTATATATTAATCATATTTATTTGATTGATCAGATCGAGCGAGACAAATTTGGCAAAAAAAAAAAAAAAAAAGATCGAGCGAGACAAGAGACTAGTCATTGGTCAAACCAAGCTAATAAAGACCCCATGAAAGACTCAAACTCGATCGGTAGCTAGTACAGAATTGCATGCTAATAATATATTGTATGAGATCAACTTGAGGTTGTGTCCATATGTATGTTATGTCCACGGTTTACGGGGGTTGCATTCATACGCCAAGTAAGTGAGACATTTGTCTCATCTGCTTCAGATTTTACCTACCTATTAGCTACCTAGCTAGCTGATCAACACTCCACAAGCAATGGTGTATAGTACACACACTAGAAATAAAAATGTCGATGGAATGGAACGGAACGGAACCGAACGGAACAGGATGGGATCCTAGAGTTCTGATTTCAATATCAAAGACTATGGTGTATTAGGGTGCTAGCCTCCGCCCCCAAAAAAAGAATGCACAATTCTACATATGTTTGGTGAGACAATCTAACTTAAATTTAACTAAGTTTATGTAAAATAGTACTCCCTCCGTTCCAAAAAACATGCAACTCTGGGTTGCGTGCCGTCAAAAGTAGTGTATGTTTGACCAAATTTCTATTGAATACTATTCAAATTTATGATTTTAAATTAATTTATTAAAAGAATACATTTCATAAGGAATCTAATGATATTTGTTTGATAACATAAATATTAATAACTTTTTATCTGTAATTAATCAAACTTGAGATACTAAACCATGATATTGTGCTAGAATTGCATGTTTTTTTGGAACGAAGGGAGTATCAATGTTTAAGGCTCAAGATAGGTAATTGCTATTAAAACATATATATTTGATAACAGATCCTAATGATATTTATTTAGTATATGATAAAAAGTATATGTTTTATAAATTCAGTAAAGCTTAGATGATTTGACTGAGCACTATTGTATAATTACATTTTTTATAAGAACAAAAAGATTACTCCTAATATGTAATAAATGGTTAGCTCTTTATATTATTATATTATGGTATTATCTAAAAATGAAAAAAAAAAAAAAAAGAGAAAAGACAGCTAACTAGGTAGGGGTAGCTATATATAGGCCCATCTGTTGTGTGAGACATGTGTCCGATATGCTTCCGATTTTACGTGCAAGCTAGCTAGCCTAGCTATTGCTCAACGCTACAATTGCAAGCAATGGGGTACACACACTAGAAATAAATAAATTTATCGTTGGAATGGAATCCTAGAAAGTTGTGATTTCAATACCAATGACTAGGCGTGTACGGTGCTTGAACATTCAAAAGCAGAGCAACCTCAGTCCTATAGGAGTAGCTAGTACGACGGAATTCTAGATTTAGATTGAGTCAAACTTATTTATTTATTTATTTTGCAAAAAATATTCTTTAATTTAATTAAATCCATAGAAAAATAATATTTATGACTACAATAAAATTATATTTTCTGATGAATCTAATTTCGTTTATTTGGTGTCATAAGTGTTATTACTATTTTTTATCAAAAATGAAAAAAATGGCTAGCTACTAGCAAGCTAGCTATAGGTCCGGCCCATCACAAGGTAGCTAGCAGCCCTTTCCCAGTAAGGTCCAGCTGGTCGTCGTCTTCCTCATATTTCGGAATTCGGAATGACCGTACCGGACTTGTCTAGAGCTTCAATTGGGCGTGCAATTCAAGCGCAGCTGCTGCAAGGAGCTACAGCTAGCTACAAGAGATGAATCAGAATCACGTAAACCACGTGAGAAATTAACGATCAAAATAGTAGTACGTGGCTGCTGATTGGGACAAAACCGGCATGCAAACTATCAAAGTGACGAACAGAACAAGTTACTGATGACTTACTCAGAAAAATGACGATATTTTATATGTAGTTCCAACCTAAAAAGAGTAACGAAGAGTGTCCCTTGCATCTCCTCCTTTGTCACCTGTCGGTGGATGAAGACTTACCTCATCTCTTTTTTTCATTGTCCTTTTTCTATTGCTTGTTGGTGGAGCATTCAAACTCTAGTGCCAAATTCGTTAGACATTTTCTATGTTATAGAAAATTTAAAATCTCAGCTTCCACGACAATTCTCTATGGAAATTTTAATAACAATGTGTTGGGCAATATGGACCTCGCGCAATGACAAGATTTTCCGCGGCATTGATAATTCTCTTCAACGGTGCAAGATGACTTTCAAGAAAAAATTTGCTCAAAGTTATCCTAAGAGCAAAGAAAGAGGTTCAACCCCTAATGTCTTCATGGCTAGACGCCTATGTGTAATTTTTCTCATTTTCTTTTTGTTCTTTTTTGTTTCTTGATTCTCCCTTCGTGGAGCTTGTAAACCGTTTGTAAATATTCTTTTATTTTAATAAAATCCGCAGGGGCGCGCCCTCCTGTTCCCTCAAAAAAAGGACACTCGTCATGGGATAGTACTCAAGAGTGGTCCGGTACACGTGTGTTTGGTACTCCCTCCACTCCATGAATTTTTTTTTTTTTTTTTTTTGGCTCTGCTCCATGTTGTTTAGCTAAAAATTTTAGCTCTACGTATTTTATTTGAGAAAAAAAAAGAGTTGTGTGAGAGCATCTAAATGGTGCTCCACAAACTTTGGAGCTACTCCACAATGGAGTTTGTGGGGCAATCTCAAACATGTCCTTTCCCTTAAGGGCTGAATAATCCAGTCTCAAAATCCAACAAAACCCTCCTATTTTACAGCTTTGAGTCGAACATCATCTATATATTAGGATTTACTTATTTTGAAGCTAATCTTACTATTATTATTTTGGAGATTCTAAGAGAGTCTTCACGTTAATTCTCATGAGGCACCCACGTTCTCAAACATCTTGTCATCCACGGTAGCAATCGATCAAGATATCAATACAATGCCCATCTAACTGATTGAGTACACCTGGCCCCTAAGTCAAACTAAAACAGCTAGCACTTGTTGGCATATGTACATACACATTATATATTATGCATGGATCACGCATGCTTTGCTTGCCTAACACTCAATACTTGGAGGGTATTGTATATAGGTTGTAGAGTGGCAAGGTGCTCCCAATTTCAACACATACGTACCGCGCGTACACCTGCTGCCACGATGTTCACTCCAATATCTAATATCTAGCTCCCTGTATTATTAATCTATTTCTTTCTTTATTAAAAACAACATTAGTGTTTTTTCTCTAAAACTCACTCTCTAAATATGCATCTACACACATCTTACTATTGTGAACATATTATATATGATTGAGCTGGTAGAGCAAATTTAATAATGTTGTGCTAGCTAGCTCTGGCCACTAAAACAAGGACTTGACATCAACTTCTCTGTTTATCCACCAAGCCAAGACATCATATTTTTCATCTCATAATAAAACACTAGCTAGAAATGTCTTTTGTAGTTTTGTAACATCAATTCTTTAATCTTTTTTTATAATTTAATTACTATATAGTTGTTGTGGGCCAAAAAGAACCTTTTGTAACATCAACCATGTTTAGTTTTATTCACTTGATATTTAGAAATAATGATATGTGCAAACACTGGCTTCAAACTTAGAGTGTATTGCCACTTATAATCTTATAGTATGATTCAAAAATAAATTAAATGAAGTAAAACCTTTGTTATAGGTAATAATGATTTTTAGATATAGGTGTTGGGGGGGGGCCTACCTAGTTACGTTGTTCCTTACCCATCTTTTATTTAGAAAGGAATTTTATTTCTATCTCTAAATAAGTTTTTTTAGATAATGGATTAAACATCCGGCTTCATCTATCCGAGAATAGAATCAGGCCAATTATTACGACTCCACAACTATTACAAAGTTCAACCGGAGCACACCAGGCACAAACGTCTAGATAAAAACAAAGAAAAAGTTCTTGACTAAATGAAACCAACATGTCTATCTCTAAATAAGTTTCTACACACCCTTCTTCACCTCTTAATATATAATAACTCTGCCTTCCTTATCTCTAGTGGACTACGTGCATAGGTGGTGGAGCCATAAATAATGTGACTTTTTTGTTGTTGTTACACTTATTATTATAAAATAGCTAGCACTTCTTGGCATATGTGCATACAACATTGTATATGCATGGATCATGCTTTGGTTGCCTATAAGACTCAACACTTGGAGGGCACAAGGTTGTAGCGTGGTAGGGTTCTCCAACTCTCTCCAAAGATCTATACACACATCGTGCCACTATGAATATCTCTAAGAGGTTGAGCCAAAGGGTGCTCCAACTCTCTAAAGAGCTATAGATCTGGCCACTAAAACAGGAACTTAACATCTGCTTTCTTTGTTTATCCATCAAGCAAAAAGACCATATTTCTTCTCTCTGATAAAACACCGCTACAAAAGCCTTTTATAAGATCAACTCTTGTATTTTTTTGATTTTGTATAATTGATATATAGTAAATACAGCCTGTACAAGAGCTCGAGGACTTTAGCAAGGTGCGCCAACCATGTTAATGTTATTCATTCATTGATACTAAGAGTGAGGTGCAAACGTGGACTTAGAAGCTTAGAGCGTACCACACTTAATCCTATAGTTTTATGCAAAAATAAATGAATTAAGTAAAACCTTTGTTATAGGTAACGAGTTTTTACTTATAATAAAAGGAGAGAGGTTACCTGGTTGTTAATTAGGGCGGGGAGGTGGGGGTGGGGGTGCAAATTTTTTTATTAAAGCTTGGTTGAATCTGAATTAAATTGAAAACTTTGGTTCCCCTTGCCTCTCCCTCCCTCCACCACTGGGTGACCACGTATTCTCCATTTTGCCAATCTTGTATCTGCCTTTCTCCAGCTCAATTGAGGTTTGGCTATGCAAGTTTGCTTATCTAGTATGGAGATGGTTGATGGGCACCAGGCCAAATGAAACTGGACATGGTGCAAAACAGCCGGTGCCAAAAGTTAAGGTGGGGGCGACAAATCAGATTGCCTTCATAATGAAATACACATGAAGTCATGTTCTAGAAATAAAAAAAACAAATCAGATTGTGGATGCAAATATGGATGTCAGAGTCGAATTGAAGAACATAACTAGAACTAAAAGTAGATAGGTGTTCGAAGCAACTAGTGCGAGGAAGGATATTGGGAGCATCTGCAAGAGATGGAGGTTAGGGTCTTTTTTTTTTTTTTGAAACGTCGTGGAGGTTAATTTAGATAGAATAATAATCCACTCTCCTCTTTGTTCATTGGATTGGAAACAGGCTAGGCCAAAGGAACGCCGCATCTATGGCTCTCAGCTGGGCTGGGTTCCGGCCCTTGGGAGCTACCTGCTACAATTTTGGCCCAACAGAGCAATATGTATGTTACACTTTTTGGCCCATGCATGCATGCACACTGCTGCCGGTTTCAGCTAGCCCAGAGGATGATCACTAGATCATCAGAACAAAATGGAATCCGTCCATGCAATGCATCGGAGTCCAACTACACCCGCCACATAGAGAATACATAGTCACATAGGCACGTACTAGCACGTACGTACGTCCATACAACCACATGTACGTACAGAAAGTCCTTGCTATATACGTATACATACGCCTCAACAGCTAAGTAGATGATTTGCTCAGCCGGACTGATGGCGCAGTGGCGATGCCTCCATTGCAAACACGTCCTTGAGCTGCTTCTCGTCGCCGCCGGCGCCCGTGTTCTGCACCGCCGCCTCCGGCTGCTGCTTCTCCTCATCGTCGTCGTTGCTGGCGGTGGCGGGCAGAGTTTTCGGTGCCTGCTCCTGACTCTGCTTCTGGCCGTGAAGGTGGTCCTTGCTCTTGCCCCAGAGGACGCTGTAGAGCCCTCCGACGAGGAGGCCGCTGCCGAGGAGGCTTCCCAGGCGCACGATCTCGCCGAGGAAGAAAGAGGAGCAGAAGATGGTGAGCAGAAGGCCGAGCGGGTTGGACATGGCCAGGAACACGGGCCCGCGCTTCTCGATGCACCACGCCTGCAGATAGAACGACACGCCCGTCACCACCAGCCCGGAGTAGGCGACGGCGAGGAGGCCGACGTCGAGCCGGAGCTTCCAGGCGGCGGGGTCCCGCTCGACGGCGACGGCGAGGACGAAGGACTGGGCGGTGCTGAGCGCGCACTGCACCAGCGTGGACAGCAGCTTGTTGGGGTACTCCTTGAGCAGCGACGCCTGCAGCACGATCCAGAGCGACCACGTCGTGTTGGACAGCAGCATCAGGAACGTGCCCTTGATCCATGTCCCCTTGCCGCCATTGGCGTGAGCTTGAGGATGAGAAGGATGGTGCTCGGCGAAGGGGCGGTGGTGGTTCACTGGGCTCATCGAGGGACCCGTGTACAGGGCGATGGTCAGGACCCCGGCCAGGCACAGCGCCACCCCCACCGCCTTCGCCATGCCTGACGGGCTTCTCAGCCGAACCACTTCCAGCCTGCATACATATACATATACATATATATAATGTTCATTCAGGTTTAGCTAATGATGAGTTCTTTTTCGATCTGCTTTATATGTACATGTTGTCACCAGTCAAGACTACAATGATACTAAGTTCAGTCCACGTTTAATTAAAATAATACTAATACTATACTATCGTGCTGATATGAAAGCTAGCTTAGCTTAATTTTTTTTTTACCTTAGCTTCATTGGAGGCTGAACTGAAGTGCATGTTAAAAGAGTGACAGTAGTAGTAACAAAATATATAAGGTCTGGCCGTCAGGTGGTTTACTGAATTACTTTGGAAATAACTAATAAGCCTGGCCAGGGGGCTCACCTTAACAGGACTGCTAGAAAGAAGGTGACCACAGGAACAGAGTTGCTTGTTGCCGATGCCACCGTTGCAGAGGTGTACTTGAGACTTATGTTATACAGATTCATGCTCAATGTGTTGCTACAAGTTCATCAGAGACACCACATGTTATTATATATATATGGTGTTAATCATCAGTGGTTGTATTCAGTACAGGAAGCTAGCTGCTAGTACCACTGATGGATGTAGTATTGGTTACATACCCAAGCAGTGCATAGAAGAACAGCTTCAGAAACAACCTGAATGACATGGGTGGTGCATTCCTCCTGTGATTGAATCAATCATAGATATATTGATCGATTATTTCTCTGGTCATTTATATTATTAGAAGCAAAATTTGAAGGAAAAATAAAGCAATTTCCAGTTTTAATTATACAGACACTGCTACTGCTTAGCCTTAGATAAGTTCAGTTACCTTTCAAGAACAATGGCAAGGGGCAGCAATAGAGCCGTGGCCGCCGCCTGGCGGTAGAAGACGAAGACATAGGTGCTCATGTTATGGTTGAATGCCGCCTTGGACACGACATACATGCCGGTGTAGATGAGCTGTATGATGATGGCAACCCCATAGGCTTTCTTGCTGGTGGTATCCATGGCCTCTCAAACTTGTGAAGTTCAGAGAATGAGTGCAGATGGTTTATGTCAGTCTAGCTAGCTAGCTGCAGCTACCTGGCTACACTTCTACGGAGAGTGAGTGAGTGAGTGAGATCGATGGTCAGCAGTGGCTGTGATGAAGAAACAAAGGAGAGAAGGGGGCAGCCTTATATAAAGATGAAGATGCTGCACGATCTGCTCCTCTGGTTGGATGCTCCAAAGTAGCTAGAGTAGTGTGTGTGGCTTTTTTCTGCTGGCCTCCTCTGAATCACAATTTTTGGTGTTTGGGAAAGAGTCATCTTCCTCTCTCTCTCCTGTCTTGGGAAAGACTGATGTGGTCGTTTGCCTTAGCCCTTTGGCTAATTATATCTATCTACGCACCGCAGAAATGAATGAATGCCCGGTGAAAGGAACTAGCAGCAACTGCGTGCTGAAATGGTTTCTGTATAGCTCCCTACTGCATTCTGCATGCTGCCAACATAGTGATATGCATATATGTTATGACCGGCTATTAGATATAGTGGATTTGTTAGTGAAAAGAGTGATGATTCATGGGTTTTGAGTGCCCACATTATTACACTTTCATTACCTTTTTCGAAAAGCCCCTTCTACTTTCTTCCCGAATCTACTATCTGACACTGTCTTTTTGTAACATAATGGAGGATAAAACCGTTTTCAGACGTCACAGAAGAGGCATCAGTCCAAAACCATTACAAAGTTTAACTAACTCCACACACTAAGTTTAACATTAATAGCCAACGCAAAATGAAAGGGCCATCCATAGGAGACAAAGAACTCCAAATGGACCATATCAACCTTGACTCAATAGCTGACAACAATGAACTAGGTGACCCTTAAGTTCCTCAATGCGCTGTAAGCCTGTAACTGAGTCTAAAACCGAAACAGAACCTGCAAAAAGAGAAAAAAATAGTTAGCAATCGTTAAACACACATAATCATTTCTTGTAAGCCAAATAACCCAGCAAACTACAGCAGCACATGTCAATAATAGAGTATTTTAGTGATAAAAAATTAGTGTATTTTGTTTTTGTCCTCTGAACTTTGACCAAGTTTATCAAATACGTATTGAACATTAATTGGTCGGTGGGGGGAACCTGGATAAATATATTAGCTAGTACTATTCACTAATTAGCTCATTGATCATGTTTAAATGAATAACATATTTATATTTTTTCCTGATATATATAGTTTGTATTTGAACCAGCAAAAAACAAAAAACTATTCAATGGGCCTGCATAAGTCCAGGCCAGTTCTATATTATTTTGCAAGCTAGTGCCTCACTGATCACGCGAATGACGACATTAGTGCCTTATCTGCATAAGATACACCACAAACAATCATATTCAGTTTTAAATAATATAGCAGCAAACGAATCCTACAAGTACCCCTTTGCTGAGAACATATTCTTTTTCTAGGACTCTTGCTGATTCATGATATCTTTTTTAATGTGTGTATGAGAATGATCCATGATATCTTGTTCCTGCCACGCAGGAGATCCAGAACTTTATTTATATATAGTATGTAAATCATGACCATCAGGCAGATAGTTTCTCTAGGCATTATGCTTGTCTGAATCATGATGGCAAGAGATCTTTGTTTATATATATCTGTAAATCATGACCAGAACTTTGTTTGAAAATGTACATTATGCTTGAGAATTTGTTCCATGAGAAAAGCGCGATCTATCTGAGACAACAATATATATAGACTGCAGGGCTAGGTGACAGAGCGTACCAAACATATGAACTAAATAATGCATTCTATCTTTTCAATTTCAATGCTAAGCACGCATTCAGACTATCACCACCTGTTGGATTCCATGGCACGCATTCTTCGACCCATCGTTTCGGTCTTTCAATTCTTCCTTTTATCATCTCTGCGGCCATGGAGATCTTTATTTGGTCCATGCATATCTTCAGAAATGACATGACTTGTCAATTGGATTCCTTTTTTTTTTTTTTGTAGTGGTTTTAACTGACAGCTAGCTAGTAATAATGCATTAAAATATCCTGCTTGTATATATGTAATAAGTTTTTACAAAAAAAAAAAAAATCTCTCTCACATGCATAAACAAGGAAGAGAATAGGATTTATACAAAATTTATTTTTCTAAATCTAAAATGTATAGTACCACCATAAAAGAGAATGAGAACAAATTAAGTGGTTGATGAGTGGAACCCAGGAGCATTACCTAGCAGGGTCAATCTTTAATGTTGGTGTAAACTTTATATTATTGAATTGTTCATCGTTGATTAACTATGGGAGTGAAACTATCACACCAACCTGCTACTTGGTTATCTTTAAATTTAATCCGACATTTTAGTGGCACTTTTTCTGTTTGAAGGGGAATGTGGGGAGTTTGAAGGCTGCAAGCAGCTTCCCTTTTCATTTTCTCTTTACAAATCCTTTTTCTTTTCTCTCCTTCTTTTTGAGGGCCCTAAAATTAAAAGCCTGCGCCAACTAAAAGGTGCTTTATATTATTTGCATGATTATTATATATATTGGGTTGGCAACTCCAGATTTAATTTTCAAACGACCATACTTTTTCTAAAATATTCGTAGGAGCACCACACATCATCTCATCTCGCATTATTACTGAGAATAGGTGCTCTTACTTCTTACAACGTCTCATGGAGCTTACATACAACGACCAGTGGATGAAAAAGACGATGTTTTAGGAAGCGCTAGATTATCTTTGCTGCTAAATAAAAATGACAGGATGGTATATATTGACCAATTTATATTCCAGGAATTTGTTTTATAAACAAATATAACTAAAAGATATTGATGGAACAAGAACAATAAAAATTCTTGGGCTATTCTATCAGTCCTCACAGCGCCTATACCGTTAGAAAAGTAAGGTTTGGAATTTCTCTAAAATAGTGTCGCATTGTCGGTTAGGTTCCTCAACTTGAATGGATGGTGTATTTTTTTTAGGTTTATTCAAAGGAGAAATTGAGCTATCTTTTCAATGTAAGTGTCTAATAATAGCGGAGCGGGCGATCCGGTGTCTCCTCAATTTTGAGATCTACCATCTTACTGAGTAGCTTTTAGTGCTCATAGTGGTAAGGTGTATTAACATGCATGCATTTTGTGTGTGTACATATTTATAAGCATCTACATCTACAGTTTTTGTTTATTTTTGAACTTTTTATTGGTCAAGTCTTGTCACGTTGTCACCACAATGCATAAAATTTAAGGTACCTACCATCATAAAGAAGAAATCTGTAATAATCACTAAGAAACATGTGGACAATACTTGGTCAATTCAAATGCTTTAATTAAAGCTCCTTTTGAACTACTATTCAAGCAGATCCTTAACTGATCTTATCTGATGGTGTGTCGCCTTTCTATCATAGATCGAAATCTTTATTACAAGTTGTGTCATCTTGATCACAAGATGGTGCAGTTTTCTATCATAGATCACAATCATTAGTTTAATTCCATCATCCTATAGGTCACCCATCAGACCAAACTCTTTTCTTAGGGACATTACAAAGAAGGTTCCCTGCTTTGTGACATAAATAGCCTACATTATTTGAAAACTAGATTGAACTTTTGAAAATTCACAATGACCAATAAGACAACCTAATATGGAGCATGCAACCTACTCTATTTGGCAGCACTCTAGATCCATAAATTCAAAGCAAATGAGATCCATGTATGATGGATCCGGAGCCCTACAAAACTAGACAAGCTCCAAGTTTCGTATTTTCTTCTCCATGCATTAGTCATAAACAATTGTCATCCTAAGAGTCGTCATAAACAACCTCTGTTTATGATTGATAGATGCTTTGTCATCTGGCAACCATAATAGAAGCCTAGATTTCTTGTAGTCCATTGCATGTCGCCTCACTAACAACAGACGTATCCTCTGATGATGAGCTTGATAGTTGACGCCCACCCCCAAGTCACATGTGCCTCATCAAGCTTAGCCACCATTCCTCACGGGCTTGTCATGTGTTGTTCTTCCGCTTTGAGCTCGATGGTGGACACAGTCGTGCTTGCCAAGGAGGAGGATGAGATAGGTGCTTCTCTAGGATCATGTCTCCACCCATAGGTAGTGATGATGAATGAGGATTTGATACAGCTTAGAGATGTGGTGCTATGGGAGGTGAAGCTCATGCTAGGAGATTATTGAGTCAAGGAGCTAGGGTAGAGCTTCGTGTAACGACATTTGGGGGTAGGGCTTGGGGTTGAGAAGGGAGCTCTATAGATCTAGAGTTGGAGCTACATTTTCCTAGTTCTGAGAAAATAAACTAGGAGGGAGTACTGGTCAAAAATCTAGCTGATCCAAAAGAAAATGAAGTAGAGGTGTCCTGTTTGGTAGGGCTCCCACTTAGATCTACGTTGGATCTCAGATCTGTGGCCCAAAGTACTGGAATGGGTAGAGTAATGGAAGCAAAATAAACTTGTGTCTATATTGTGGGTTGGTGTCCTCTTTAATTCGGACCATGCAGCTTTTATGTGATGAGAACAAGAGATGCAACTTATATATGTAATGAAGCTTCTTTAGTTTTATTTTTATAATGAATATGAACCTTCTTGCTCTTACATATATAGAAAATAATAGATGTAAAAAAGCACGTACAATATATATAGGCACTTAACATGTGAAAAGGAATTGATAGTCACATTGAGTATGAAAAAGGTACATATATATTATAATATATGGGGAATCACTTTTTACTCTTACAAGTAGTTACTCCCATTTGTATATCTCTATATTTAGAGTGTATAGGGCCGAACAAAGTGTATGTACGTGAAAGTAAAAGGAAATTTAAGCTAAGCTTAGCTCCGGTGATATGATGGATGCATCCATCTATCAAACGTCGTTTGTGCAAATCATAAAAAAAACGTTTTGCATTGTGCAGTACAGTGTACAGCAATTGGCCGGAGGGAGAACCCAGACAGCACTATTGTAGCCCTGTACCGTTATTGTGTGGTCACACAACTTTAGTAAAAGTGTAGTCGTGGTATGATGTATACCCATTTCACCATCCATCTATCTGGATGTCCGTACGCTTTATATAAAAGATAGATCGATGATGTGCACTTACACACAATTCAATAATCGATCTCTCACTGTCTCTCGATCGCTCGTGCAAATACTGTTGCGGCCGGGGCGATTATAATCGACGATGTGGATGTTTTCAGTTCATTCATTCAGTTGCACCCCTGCAACAAACCAAGCAATGTAAAGTAATAAAGCTTACACCGTTACAAGTACTACACACGTATATATCCTACGTCTACGTATTGACTGCCGAATGTGCGCCGGAAATAGTAGTCGTGTGTATTTGCATTCATACAGACAAGGCTGGCATGCATGCATGTCCACATTCTCGCCAAAAAAAAAGCATGCATGTCCGCGTTTCTAAAAGAGAAATTAAAAAAGGCGGTTTGTACTTTGGTTCTTTGGTTGTTGAAATACCGCACGTTTTATTTACAAGTATATGTATAAAGTAATAAAGCCTACACTACATATACACATATATATGCATCCAGCATGTACAATAATATCCGGCCTTTCGGCCTATACCCGTCAGAAGATTAAAAAAAGGGCTAATTGGCTTTGATGATTAATTGATCGAGTACGTGCATTTTATTTTTCACTCGACAAATAAGTATCTTGGTAGCATATACAAAAGACTAATGCGGATGATGAGGCGTGGCGTGAAAGGGCTAGCTAACGGCATGGACCGTTGCCCGTGGGCATCGGTCGTTAGCATCTCTACGTACATAAACCTACGTTGGTTAAAATGGATGGGGGATAGAAATGAATTAATTTTTCAACTTAAATTAATTCATTCTAAAATACATTTGAATTGAGGCGACCAAATGAGTGCGGCCAAACAGGAAAACAAAATCTTCAAGCAGGACGATATGATAGGACAACAGTGCAGCACAGTGATGAACTGTTGATATGGCTGTTGTGATAGCGCAGAACCATATGCCGGCCAACCATATCAGTGCATGACACTGCATGAGAAACAGTGGCAAGCAGGCAGCAGAGGACAATGTAGGACTAGGATATATGATGGATCATCGGAGACGCCGTACGTACAAAAGGCGTGGCACACGTGTAAAAAAACATGCTTTAATTGATGACACGTAAATTCAGCTAGCTGATGATGGAGCTCAAAAGAGATTACTGTTGCGTACTGTACATGCATGTTTATCTATAGCCGGCCGCACACATGTCAAAATATACTTGCTGCACACGGGTATAAACAAATTACGAAGGAATGTAATTGCATTTTTTTTTGCACCTATATAAAAAATCTCTCTCTTTTTTTTTTTTTTTTTTTGCACCTCTCATCCGGATACACACGTATGCCGTATACGTACACACACCTACACCACACACACACCACCATGTACACAACCAGACCTACAACTATATTCAGATTTGAAGTCGCGTCCTTATAGAGATCACCAGAGAAGGCTCTGTAGACGACGGGCACGTCGTTGTCCCATTGTGGTACCATGCGCTGAGAGGCTGCAACTGAAATTTTTATTGGTGGCCTATTACCACCGGTGAGACACGCGAGTGCGTTTCTGGTGATTCGAACCGCGTGGGCTGAGCGAGCACCGTCGCTACTAGCCATCCGGGAGCAACCCGGTTCTCTATATAAAAAATCTCTGGAAGTGACTAAGTGAGATGACATTAGGAAAAATGTTTTTGTCACATCATATAGGTCAATAAATACAATGTATAGAGAGACATGTGCATGCACAAGTACTGAATTGTTGATTGTTGCTTACTGACAGTAACTCTAAAAAGGAAAGATATATATAGCTTACTGGTTAATTAAGGTTGTAATAATGCATTGTCCATATGCATGCATATTGCCAAAGCAAAAGGATGTGTGTGTGCGCGCGCACGCGCATGGCAGCCGCCGTGCACGTAGATCTACCACAAGATGATATGATCTTTTTTTTGAAACTTTTGATGATATGATCTTATAGATGTGCGATCGATGGACACATGAACTAACTTGTTGCATCGGGACCGCAAACACAAACTACTGTTTTATTTTTTTTTTTGACATAACAACACAAACTACTGTTGTGTCAACTCAACTGTGCTGTGGCTTCCTAGGATTGATTTGATTATTGTGGGTGTGGAGCGTGGGCCTAGAGGCTAGAGCTAGCAGATATATGCATTCATCGTTTCCAAACTATAGCTTAGGCCTTGTTTAGATTGTAAAAATTTCAATCCGATAAATAGTACCACTTTCGTCTTATTTGACAAATATTGTCCAATCGTGGACCAACTAGGCTCAAAAGATTCATCTCGTGATTTCCAACTAAACTGTCCAATTAGTTATTTTTTATCTACATTTAATACTCTATGCAAGTGACTAAAAATTGATGTGATGGAGAGAAAGTGAAAAAAACTTGCAATTTGGATGGTATCTAAACAAGGCCTTACTTTGTCTTTGGTTCAAAATGCGTTAAAATTCTCTAATACTGATCAAAGTTTTAGACAAAAAGAAATTATGGTAAAATGTGCAAGAAGATGAAATGAAACACACTATCAAAACAAATGCATGGACAAATTAATTAATTAATTAATTAATTAATTATTTAATTAATTAATTAGTTAATTAATCAATTAATGGGACTAAAATTGATGTTGGTGCATTATTATTCTATAAACTTAGTCAAAATGTTAATTTGAAAAAACTTGACTTGGAATAAAATCAAAGCTAAATCGTACTCTAGAACCGACAGAAATATATTGCGTATAATAATATAATGGTCTATTTCATAAAAATATAGTATATATAGTGGTGTCATATCATACATGGCATGCGTGCATATAGATCTCTCACTCATCGTGGGCGTAGTATGTGTCGATCGCCCATATCATCGTCCCCCATCCTCGCTCGATGTGGGCATATGTGACAGAAATATATTATTTGTCGTCATAATATATGTACCTATATGCTTTCATTCTTGTCATAGTCATTCACTCATTATGTTGATGATGATTGTACTGCCACCAATGTAATCCAAATCCATTAATATATTTTTTGACCGAAGTCAAGCAAGAGAAACCCCGGCCTATTTTTTTTTTTAATAATGCGGTTTTAAATTCGCTCCTTACGGGAGTCGAACCCAGATCTACTGGGTGCCACCCGGGTGCTCTAGCCACCAAATCCATTAATACAATTACACTATCACAATGTATGTACTCTATTTGTGCTTGGGCAGATGATGATGAACAAATAAACTCACAATGTATATGTATGCATTACCTTCTATCTAGTATTATTGAAGACTTCCATATGGGATTTTTTTTCATCCACGCTACCCACTTGGGAGACATTTATTTTCATTTAGAGCACCAAGCTATATATAGTGAATGACACGCGAGGTGGCCCTATGTGTGTGATTGAAATTAGAGTAAAACAAATAGGCAACCCTAAATTTACAAGGGAGAATATCTTGGGTCCGCTAAGCTAGAAAAGTGTATACAACTTTTAGGTCGTTCACCACACAAGTCCGCACTCTTTCACACGATGGGGGTAGATTGATTAGTGCTAACTTGCGTGGCAATGGCATGTGTTTGACTCTACGCCTCTCCCTATCATAGGCCAGAAACTAGTTGTACATAAGAAATAAGATATGAAGAGGTCGTGATAGGTAGATGAGAGAGAGAGAGAGACCAGCACAACAGCTTGGCTTCACTAGTGAAGCTATTTTTTAGGAAAACAGGTTTACAAATAACTTTTTTGGTGAACCTGAGCTATTTTGAAAAAAAACCGTTAGCAAAATAACTTCACCAATAGCTTAATACATGATTAAGAGGTGGAGGAAAAAACAACTTCATCCATGAACCTGTTTTTGAAAAAAAAAAAGGTGTTTGGCAAAAAAAAAATGCCAAGCTATTGTGAGCCGTGGGGAAATAGATCCAAATTAAACATGCAGTTGGACAAAAAACTATTTTGAATAAACTGTCCATTTAAATTTGATTTCTTGTATGTTGTCTAGTCTAGTGATTCATCAACAAGTATAAAAAAACCGTCTTGTTGGGTTGGGAACTGGATTGCTCTCAATCTCTCTACGAAAACGGTCTGCATTTCATTTCATGGAGCACGGGCCTAGCCCCTCGTGCGCGCATGGGCCTGGCCCAAAGAGGGATCTCAATCTCGGCCCATGACCAATGAGCCCATGAAGGAATAGTAGTTCTTTTGTTTTTCTGTTCCGAAGGCAATGGAAATTCCAAGTCCACAGAAAAGAAGAAACGAGGAGGCACGAAGGCAGATCCAAGCCAAGAAGCGGCATCGTGGCCTCACCCTGACCGGCGCCATAGTCCCTCCTCTCCGGCGAGAGCAACAAGAGATCCCAGCGCCGTCCTCTCCTCCACCTCCTCCCATGGCGTCCTCCACCTTCAGCGGCGACGAGACGGCGCCCTTCTTCGGCTTCCTCGGCGCTGCCGCCGCGCTCGTCTTCTCCTGTAAGCACGCATCCCCCCACATCAGATCTCCCTCCTGCCCCTCTCTCTCTTTCCCCCGCCGGATCCATCCATCCATTGCTCCGTCCCCTCACCCTCTCTCTCTGACGATGCCTAGGCATGGGCGCCGCGTACGGGACGGCCAAGAGCGGCGTGGGCGTGGCGTCCATGGGCGTGATGCGCCCGGAGCTCGTTATGAAGTCCATCGTGCCCGTCGTCATGGCCGGAGTGCTCGGCATCTACGGCCTCATCATCGCCGTCATCATCTCCACCGGGATCAACCCCAAGGCCAAGCCATACTACCTCTTCGATGGATACGCGCACCTCTCCTCCGGACTCGCCTGCGGCCTCGCCGGCCTCGCCGCCGGCATGGCCATCGGCATCGTCGGGGACGCCGGTGTCAGGTGCTGTGCTAACTCTGATTTGCAGTTGCCATCCTGTGTGCTTGTCCTATCTTCTGATTTCAAACACGTTTTGACGGACATCATCGTGCTAATTGATCAGCAATGTAGGATGGGTGATTTGATTAGCCTGACCTGACTGTCAAGATAGTTCCAAAGCTAACTGATCAGATTTTGTCTTGTACTCTTGTTAATCGACTCATGAAAATGATTACATTTTCTATCTTGTGTTGCCTACTTGATTAAAATGAGTATTGTGTTAGGCAAGATGAGTTGGTGTGTCTTGTATGTTGATTGAGCTATGCTATGCTTGTAATTCTAGAACCTGACCTGTTACTATGCTGTTGTTTTGTGCCTGGAATATATATGTCCCTGTGGCTGTACAGCCTCTGAGCTTCAAGGAGACAAAAGATTCACATTGTCTTGCTACTTTCTCTGAATTTAGCATACTTCAACTCAGTAGTTATGTATATCAAAGTTGTCCATCTTTGACCCTTGAGAAATTGTAATGAAGAGAAAAGCTCATTCATGAGGTTGAGGTGTCCATTTAACTTGCAAACTAGTGTACGGTAGTGGCTCATCCACTCAGACCTTGCAAGCCTTCATGAGGATCATTGATGCTTTTATATTAGAGATGAGTTATATTCATTTAACTATGTCTATGCTTCTTGGTTTAAGGCTTTTTTGAGTGTGACATGATACTATGCCTTTCTGGAGGGCATATCTATGGCCCTGTTCTGCAGCCTTTGAATCTCAAAGAACCAAATACTTGTGCTATGTTTCTACTTCCACTGAATTGAGCATGCTTCAGTAGTTGCATATAGCAAGGTTACCAGTTTTTAGCTCCTATGCATCTCACAAACATGCAAATTAGATGGTGAGATAGCAGTGGGTTCATTGATACCTTGCAAACCTGTTTCTGGCTCTGGTTTTGAATTTCACAATTCACACTTCTTCACTCCAGCTATGTTAGTTTCATTTCACAATCTGTTCGAACAAATGGAGTTTTTAAGATACTCATCTGTTACATTGTTCCATGTGAGCTGGCATGTTCCCTGGACATGGGAATGGGAAGGGAGGAAATTGTTAAGGGGTTCTGGCCTGTGGGCCTGTGGCATTAAGGACCCCCTTTTGTAATTTTGGTTGTTGGTGGTATCTGAAGAACATACCTTTTTTAAATTACAGACGAATTCTTTTTATTCAACTATGTCTATTGCTTCTTAATTTAAGGCCTTTTTGAGTGTGACATGATACTGATACTATGCCTTTCTGGAGGGCATATCTATGGCCCTGTGCTGCAGCCCTTGAATCTCAAATAACCAGATATTTGTGCTATGTTGCTACTTCCACTGAATTGAGCATGCTTCAGTAGTTGCATATATCAAGGTTACTAGTTTTTAGCTCTTTTGCATCTTGCTACTTCCACTGAATTGAGCATGCTTTAGTAGTTGCATATAGCAAGGTTACTGGTTTTTAGCTCATTTGCATTTGCATACCTCCAACATACAAATTAGATAGTGAGATAGCAGTGGATTCATAGATACCTTGCAAACCTGTTTTTAGCATAGTGTGATAGCAGTGGATTCATATATACCTTGCAAACCTATTTTTAGCTTTGGTTTGAATTTCATAATTCACACTCCCTCACTCCAGCTATGTTAATTTCATTTCACAATTTGCTCCAATAAATGGAGTTTTTAAGATACTCACAATTTGCTCCAATAAATGGAGTTTTTAAGATACTTATCTGTTACTATTGTTCTATGTGAGCTAGGCATGTACCCTGGACTTGGGGAATGGGAAGGGAGGAAATTGTTAAAGGGTTGTGGCCTGTGGGCCTGTGGCATTAAGGACCCCCTTTTGTAATTTTGGTTGTTGGTGTTTCCTGATACCTGAAGAACATAGCTCCCAGTTGTTAAATCCCTAACACTTCCATTCCGTATGCTAATACCGTGACTAGCAAGTTGCCTCGATTTTTCTCAGCTGACCTGCTTTAACGAGTTCCGTCAATTAAGGGCATGCAAACAGTTCTATTCTTTTCTGTTCCTATGTCATGCATCAGTACTTATGAAGCTCTGTTATACCAAGTTAGTTCAGGTTTAGTACAAATAATATGCCATTGTGCACACATGTTATTTGTTGCTTGTATGCACTATATCTTACACCTCTAGATTTTATACATATTCGCCCTTTGCCTTATTTTGAGTTGACCTTCTTTGACATGTGAATGAATGTCAGGAAAAATAATTTAATTGGTTTCTTTTGTTATCTTAGCCTTTTGGTACTCCTAAAGCTCTCTTGTACTAAGTTTATTCATACTAAGATAAATAGTATGCTGCTGTAGACATCAGTTTATTTTATTTATTGCTAGTATGCACTAGGTTCTCTTGCACGGTCAAATTTTCTACAGCTTAAACCTTATATAGTTATACTTATATCCAGCAAGTTGCCATTTGTATCTTATTCTGATTTATCTCCTCTCCAGGGCGAACGCACAGCAGCCAAAGTTGTTTGTGGGCATGATTCTGATTCTCATCTTCGCAGAAGCTCTTGCTCTGTATGGTCTCATTGTCGGTATCATCCTCTCATCCCGTGCTGGTCAATCTCGTGCCGATTAGAGGGCTTGATATATGGCACACGAGTCATCTGCCACTGTATTCAAAGTGTTCTTTTCTTGGTGAACATTGTGAGGGATCATATTGAGCCTGTTCTACCTTTGTAATATTATATTACTATTCTGTGAAGACAAACCTAGCTAGCGCTTGTAGTTGTGCTGTTGTATTTATTTGAAATAATAGGCAGCAAGCCCCGGATTTGATGAATAATAAGCAAGCTGGACTAGTTGGTTTTTGCTTTTTTAATGTGGATTGATTTTGTTATGTCTAGTGTTTGCAGTTCTTTTTCTGCATCACAGGCTGTTGGGTTATTGCTGACTACGGTTGCACTGATGAGAATTGCTATTGAAAATATATTTTCTTTACTTACATAAATCCTGTTGATCTAAGTTGCTATTTGCATCCATTTTTTTAGTTCAAGATTAAGTACAAATTGTGTGACAGGGTATATTTGTGCCCATCTCATTTAGCTAAGTTTGGAGGCCGGAGCAAATATATAACACTTGTCTTTTGTTGACTATGGCTCCTTTGGTTTGTATAGGAAAAATGGTGGAAAAGCGTAGGTTGAGAATCTTTTAGGAACTGCTATTGTTTATGACTTTGGTTCACACGAATAGAGTATGGAAATAGTTGGAATTTTTCTTTGGCTGCTGTTTTGGAGGAGATCTAGCATTCAAACCTCTCTAAATGACAATTCCTTTGAAATTCTTGCGTTTCCAGTTCTCTATTTTGCATCTGCATTTTATGTAGAAGTCATGTTTTCTTAGGTTTTTTTTTTTGGGCATTCCTGTGTTGGGGGCCTAAAAGTCATTCTAAGCCCCTTAGGAATTCGGTTTTTGTGATGTAACATTTTTAGACAGGAATTGATTTCGCTTCTGGTTCTGACTTAGGGCCGGATTCTCTTGTTTGTCTCTAGAAACTGATTTTATTTGGTATCTCTTGTTTTCGAAGAGAAACAGCTCGGAGTATTCCTACAAAATACACACACAAGCAACTAATTATATATAACTAAAGAGGTACTTTTGCTTCGTTGCCAACATCCCTTCGAACCTGCTGATGTTTCCTCTAGGGCTAGCCAGAAGAGAGGATCCTTAAACCATATCCCTAATAGCTTAAAATGCTTCCACGTGGTAGTTTTTCAAGACAAGAGTTTACGAATTTTGTACGTTGTATTGTCTTATGTGGCACCCTAAGGAATAGTATGAGTATGGAGTGTGAAGAGCAATGAGACAAGTGAGGCGACTAATAATTTCATAGATTGATACTCCCTCCAATAGAAAACATGTCGGTTAGATTAAACTTTAAAAACCACACAAACATCGGTGAATATTGGTAGTTTAGAAAACAAATTAGCATCCGATGATAGTCGAGTGAAGGATATGATTATTTCACCGAAGTATTTTATAGAATTAAGATGAACGACATCAACCCATCTTGTGATCCGAATAAGATTATTAGAGACGATAGTGCCTACAAGAGGCTCAAATTATTGAATTGAAGAGCTTAGAAGACAGTAATCAATCCAGCCTTGAGTCACCCACCTCTTATATTGGCATTAAGCATTTAGCAGTTGTGCACCACTCATGGAGGGAACCCAATCTAATTCGGAGCCTGAAGACCTGCCGTTGAATTGCCTTGAGATTCGTGCACCACCACCAGTGGGGTCGTGACCGTGACAGTTCGTGGGAAGAAAGCAAAGAGGAGGAAAATTCTCCGGCCGCCGTTAAACCCGCGACGCTGAGCTCCGACTCCGACCGACCCGAGCCGACCGCCCCAGCCGGCGAGAGAGCACGAAACCCTAGCGAGGAAGGGAAGCCCCTCCACTCCACGCCGCAGGCAAGAAGCGAGGGGGGCGATGGAGTACCCGGCGGCGGCCGCCGGATCGGGGGGCCACAAGTACTACTACCCGCCGCAGCACCAGCACGCGCACGCGCAGCCGCTCCGCCGCCCGCCGCCGCGCCCCGCCGCGCGCTGGGTCAAGCAATGGTGCGTGCGTTCTTGCCTCCTCCCCCTCTTCTTCTTCTTCTTTCTGAAAAGGAAGGCAATTTCCGCTTCTTCTGACTGGATTGCTGGAATCCACCTGGGGCTAATCCGCTGCGCTGGTTGCATTGTTCTTGGTTCCCCAGGATCCCGCAGGATCTCGCGTCCGCCGGCGGCAAGTGCTCGCTCTTCAAGTGGGTCAGAGGTACGAACTGCCTCACTGTTCCTGCTAAATCTCCCCCCTTTTCTTCATTCCCATGTTTCCCCCTCTCACTGAGGTTGTATTGTAAGATACATACACATGGGTTCTTGAACCTGTCACAAGTGTCTAGGTCTAGGTGTCCATTGCTAACGCTGATGGTTAATTCCTCTAGAGCATAGCTAAGTCCAGATTTGTGCTAGTCTACAGCTAGCTGGTGATTACAGGTTACTTACATCACCTTTGCTTACCTGTGTGCAGAGGATGGGCACAGGAACTCCAAGGAGAACCCCAGAGCGCTGGATGTGGAAACCCCCAAGCCTGAACCCACCACGGAGATCCTCTTCCTCTGCAGCTACGACAACTGCGGCAAGACCTTTACCGATGTCGGCGCGCTTCGCAAGCACGCTCATGTGCACAACGAGAAGCAGTATATCTGCACCGAGCCCAACTGTGGGAAGGTATCTCCTCCGCCTGGATCTCAGTTGGAACGAGCATTAGGAGCACATACTTTTTGTCTGTTATTGCAATATACGCTTAAGCCTTACTGTATTTATCTGCTCTCAAACACAAAACATTTCGAGATGTTCTTGTTTAACTGAATATGCCTACCACTCCCTTTTTTTATACTAAATATGTCTAGTTGTCTACCACTCAGGATGTACCTGTCCAGTCTTTATCCTGAGTTCCTGAGCAGTCCTGTTATTTATAATTGTATTGTTTTTTCAGGATTACTTCTTAATTACATTGCAACTAATGGCAGAGTAAATCATAACTGAATTTGATGGTACCTATCATACTACGAAGCCGTAAAGACAAACTATGCATTCAACTTTTCAGCCCCTTTGCCTTGTCTTGTCTTAAAAACTTATAAACCACACGTCAGATATTATATATGCAGAACTTTCAAATTGTCATTGTAGACCCTAACTACTTTGTTGTTCTGTCTGGCAGAAATTTGTTGATAGCTCCAAGTTGAAGAGACATTATCTTACCCACACAGGACAAAAGGATTTTGTCTGTCCACATCCAGGCTGTGGTAAGGTAATCACCTCATCCCTCTCTAGCAATGCACTTATAAGGTAACATGTGTTTCTAGTGCACTATGGATCTTTTGCTTTCAACCATAACCACACCCTTTATCTTTTTGGAGTTGTAGATATCCATGCATATCAAATGTTGTAAATGGTGAACTGTGATATGGTATTTTAATTCTATGTAATTCAAGATGTTCTTTTGATGTTTATAGTTCAACCTAATCTCTAATCTGATTTCATTGAATGCATCCAGCCCCATTGTATGTTTGTATACTCAAGTACTGAGTTGCTGTGTTCCCAAACTTGTGGCTAAATTTTGGGCTTTATATACAATGAAAAACTTCCAACGTGCACCATGACTCCATGAATGACTTGTTTGAAGTAATTGTTTTTCCTTAAAAAGATAGGGCCTTAACTAGCCCAGTCCTTTTTTTTTTCTGGGTGTCATTGGCAGGCCTAGCCCCGCCTTGTTTTCTTTCTGGCTGTCGGTGGCAGGCCTAGCCCAGCCTTGTTCAAAGGCCATTTGGGGGACAATAGGATGGTGACCTGACCCAAAACATTCTAGTCAACTGGTCCTTGGCAGTTCCTTTCGTTTAATGTGAATGGATATCTTTTCTTAGAGTTGTGTGTCTTTGGCTATAGTGCATTTACATTTTCAAACACACAAATGTTTTGAATTTCAGGCCTTCTCATTGGATTTTAACTTGCGGTCACACCTGAAAACACATGCATTGGAGAATTATCACATATGCCCTTTCCCAGCATGTGGCAAAAGATTTACAAGTGACTTCAAACTAGCAGCACATGTCAAGTCACACGAAAAGGTATGCTGCTATTATGCTTAAACTTCTGTAATAATTATTCAAGATGCATTTACCCTTGTGGTTTATTGTTCCCTTCAATATTACTGTTCTTTTATACAATAACTAAATAACATCCTCAGTCCTAGATCCGCATGTGAAATATGTAAAAAAATGATAAAAGATTCTCTTTACTACTCCCTCCATCCCGAAAATAATACAATTATGGAAAACGTGCTGGTCAAACTACTTCTACTTTGACCAAGTTTATAGTAAATAGTATTAGGATTTATGTCTTCAACTATTTTTTTCTGAAAATATATTCTATAACTAATCTGATGGTGCTATTTTGTTTCCTGAGCTTTAGTACATTTGTATATAATTTTGTTGAAGTTTAAACAATTTGACTCCTCGATATGCGAGAATTGCATTCTTTTGTAGACGGAGGTTATTTACCTAGAGACCTTTGTTTGGATAGGAGTGCTTGGAAAACAGCTATTGACGTGCCTGAACCGTGATTAGGGGCTCATGTGGGATTTCAACTCTAGCCTACCCCAACTTGCTTGGGATTAAAGGCTTAGTTGTTGTTGTTGTTGTTGTTGTAGTGCTGGCATGCCAGCCTGTATCGCAGTATGGCTCTTTGCAGCTGTTCAGTTTGCCCTTGTATTGTATGTTGTGCTTATCATATAGTTCTTTGCTGTCAGCCTATTGAGCCTCGTTGATATATACAATATGTTCATATACGTCTTTTGTTTATATCATGTGAAGGATATATCATTGCATTGGAAAGTTCCATAATGTTACATTATAAATACATCACACTTGTCAATACAAACTCTGTATACTTTTCCCTTGTGTAATTTATTGTGTCTATTGAGCCATGGTGCAGGTTGGAACTATTGCAGTGCAACATGCGCCAGCACCAGCACCAGCAGCAGAAAAACCGCGCGTCACCCCAAAGCCTTCGACTCCAGCAACCACAAGCTATGCTGATCGCCCATATGTCTGCCCCTATGAAGGTTGTGACAAAGCATACATTCACGGTTACAAATTGAACCTTCATCTAAAAACTCAGCACCCTGAACACGGTCAAGAGGAAAATGGTAAGGTCGGTGCTTCTGCTGGTCGGCATGCTGCCAATGAACAGACCTACCAGTATAACTATGCTGAGGTTGGTGGTGAGATTGCAACAAACCCCAAAAGGAGCAAGCATAAGGCCCACTCATCCAAAGCCTACAATAATGCCAAGGTCTCAAGAGCGATGCCTTCTGACACCAGTGGTGTCAGGAACCAGTGGCCAGGTAAAGCTACATACCAAGATGATAGTGAAGAGACCGAAGAAGACGGGGGAAACAACATTGAAGATGGCTGGAGGTATGGCAACAATGATGATGATGAGGAAACACCAGATGAAGATTGACCTTTATTTAGGTTTGGACATGTAGATAGATGAGGTGGTCTATTGTAGTTTCTGCAAAATCTAAATCAATGCTGTCATGGGGAATTTCAAGCTTTAACCTTAGGTAGTAGTACATTCAGATGGTGCATCGATATATTGTACTCAGTTATCTGCTCCTTAATGTTCACTACCCTATGTTTCAGAGTGACTATTTGCCACATCTATGTGATAGTTTGAATATGTTTTCCTTGGAATAAACTTCCATTTGAAATGTTACTCCATTATTTTGTTAGATGAACTAGGTAGTTAAAAACCCCATCCATGCAACATGCAGTTTAGCCATAAACATGCTTTATTTACTGCAATCTACTTATTTTTCTGGCAAATCACTCAAGAGTGTCAAAACAGTTTAGCCTTAAACATGCATCGGTATACTGTACTCTGTTTTATGCTCCTGAATATTAGGTTCCCCATGTGGCAGGGTGACTAATTGCCACATCTATGTGAGATAATATGTTTCCTTGACACAAGTTCTCATTAAGAAACGCATTAACCTCAGTATACTCCATTTACTCTAACGACATGGCGATGGAAACATCGTCGTGACCAGCCTTTTGGCGATTTTAGCCACCATTCCATATATTGCACAACCATAAAACGCACCTTAACCAGAGATTTCTGTAATCTCGATCTGCAATGTAATTAACCAATTTCACCCAACACATCTCGGGAATCAGCGAACTAAGGCAAAAGTTGAGCCATGATTTTGTACTCACAAAATTAATAAAGTATGTTACACACACACACACACACACACACACACACACACACACACACACACACACACTGGTTCCTCGTCTATACAAGCATGTGTCCTCAATGCATCATTTTTTTCTCCTTCATTAAGTTTTTGGCCGAACACAAGTATAACTACCTGTAGAACTGACAAAAGAAATCACGTGTATTGCAATAGAAACCAAGAAGAAATTCAGAAGATGTCTGATAAATTAATTGTTCAAGGATCAGTGCCCGTGCAACGCCACTGCACACTGATTTAGTCGTCCAGCGATGGAATTGTTAAAATTTCCGGAAGTTGGCCAAAAATGTCACCACCACCATTCCCGACAAGCCCTCCATCACCTGGCTCGTGGTCACCCATTTCAACATCAAGATCATCCTTCCTTGAGTTTATGTCCATCTTTTTTTTACACCAAATAAAAAAGCAATTCATATAAATAATAATCTTATAGTAGTATATAATAACAACAATTAGTATATAACAATTGTTTATTCTTGTTCCAAGGACAAATAAAACCGATAAATTTACTTTAACCATAGGGCCTTGCTAAGGTACTCCGATTACTTCATAGGAGGTAAGATCTCAAACAAATCTTAGCCCTTGATTTTTAAAGTGCATAAAAAATCAAGTAATTATTAATTAATTAGAATTTAAAAAATAAAACAGAAAAGGAAACAAACCAACAAATATATACGCTATATCTACCATTGCGATATATACGAGTTTTTTTTGGACCGTACGTGTACAGCATGCAACAACGCATATACGGGTGGAATGTACCAGCCTTGTGCCGTGCTAGACGTGGCACACCGTAGAGGTAGAGATCAAAGTACCTGAATATGTCACGTAAACACATCTAATGATATAAACCTAATAAATCAATGTCAAAAAGCTTAGAATATTCCATTACCAACACACACGTTTGCAAGACGCTAAATCACAAAACTAATAACCTTGGGACTATGAAAATTAATAAATAAATAAATCATTCAATACGTACACATTCAAGACTAATGTTCTCATTAATTATTACCAGCACTTTCACATTCTAAATTAAATAAATAACAAAAATGCGCTTCTATACTTTTGTCACATTTGTAGAAAAAAATACAGCTCAAGTTTAGATAGACTAAGGTTGACATATATTACATGTACATAAGACAAATAATTAATTCAAAACACCACATGTCACGTTAGGAATCAACCAAACATACTTAAAAAAGAAAAAGAAAAAAGAAAACGAAGCCTCGTGCATGTCAGATCCAAATAACAGATATTTTACCTAAAATTTTGCTTACTTTCATGTTTCTGAAAATTAAAAAAATGCATTTATTCTATTGCCTCTTAGGAGGTAATATGTGATTATAGACGCCTAGATCGACGGTCCACGGTTATTTCGGAGTACCACAAAAAACCCCTTAACCATATCATTGTTCATAAAAAAATAGCAAATCCCTACATAGCTACTTACATGTATAGTTATGTTTAGCCCCTACTCAAACAATTATTTTTCACTTTATAATTATACTTAACAAATTAAAAGAAAATAATTGACAACAATTAGTATTCAACCCGATTCAAATTTAATCATGTTTCAAAATAAACTAATGGATATTGCCTAACAAAATATTTCTAGACCTAGATCTATATATAGTCATAGATCCAAAACTTAATCCCTATTAAAAAAACTTATAGACAATAAAAATAAACACATCCACTAAATAAGGGTAGAATCTTATTTTCCTACTTCAATTAATCAATTACACTTTTTTTTGCAATACTTATAATTGCCTCAACCATGCAAAAGAGAGAAAATTCAAATAACCCAATTAATCAAGTAATCTAACACTAAACCTTTAAAATTTGACTTTTGCTATTTATTTGTTGACATATTTCTTTAGTACTAAATCTGTCAGATTTTTATGCGTTTGATTGTGCTTTAGGATTTATGCTACAACTGTCTACTAAATCTCATATATAAAATATGACAAATTTGGTCCTATAAAATCTGTTGACAGATAACTAGACACTCCAAGCTCATTATTGCTTTCTCCTCGGGTTATCCAAGGATATACACAGGGCCACATTAGTTCTTTCTCCTCGGGTTATCCAAGGATATATACAGGGCCACATTAGTTTCTAGGCACCTATGAAAATGGCTCTTATTTGTAGAGGCGGCCGAGTCTAGAAATATTTCTTTTCATACATAGTTAGGATACCTAGCTGCCTAAAAAATAGCAGTTATTACCAAATACGTAATTGCGGAGTGACTTTTATGGTGGACAGAAAACTAATAACTCTTTAACATATAGCTTAATCACCTGCGCACTAATGAAATCATTAGTCGTAGCAGCAGTCGTGATGCGCCCATGTGAATTGGTGTGGAGGTTATTTGACTGTGGAGTACTGGGTTGACCTTGAGCACCACCTGTACTATTATTTCCTGCAGGTAAAGAGGAAGTCTTTATTTATAATCTGGTGAGCGGAGATCTATCACTAGTTGACCACAGATTACTATATCATTGGAGCTATCTGACAGTCTGAGGATAAAATATCGGACAATTGCCTCCGACGATCCGTACGCGACGGAGCAGCCATTACCAGGTTGTCTTGCCTGAGTGCTAGTTAGCTGCAGCTGTGTTGTTATAGATATCTCCAGATTCACTAGTTTAGTCGCAAGTTCGAGCCCTGAATGTGAAACAAGAATCTATTAAGTAATAATAGCACATATAGTAAAATAAAACCGCACGAGAGCCTTTTTGTCTTGACATAAACATAAGCTAAATAAATACGGTATAAAGATAGCTCCTTGCCTTGAGCACAACGATTGAGTATTTCCGCATCATCAGTTACTTTCCTTATGCTTGCAAGGAGGATGGCTGGAATTATGCCAAGGACTTCCAATGGACGACCTGAATGAAAATTAACTATTAGATGCACACCGAGACAAGATGAACACTAGGAAAACAGTTGACATGCATGATATTGTCGTCCATCCATGGTAGGGGTCCATGTGAGAGATTTGGACCCTGAGTCCATGCAATTTTATTCCCGACCAAAAAGCATTTGTGGTAATGATCATAACAACGAAGGGATCCTAAGGTGTATTTTGGATCATTGCATCGAAGTCCGGAGGATGATGAGAAGAGGAAGGTGGAGCTCATCACCAGCTAAATTGGCTTGGCTAGTTCCTAACTAGCCACGCCGGCCTCCCTGCGCGCCTTGCTAGGCTTCCCCGGCTGCCCTGATGAAACCGGCCTGGCCGGTTCCCCCATGTGGCTGGCCAGCTCAGTTGCACCAAGCCCGACAAAACCGGCCTAGCCGGTTTGGGACCCGGCTAGGCTCGCTGTTTCTCATACTATGTTTAGGTTGTCAATGATATAAACCTTACCTCACTGCCCTGATATAATTAAGCCCAACCCATTACCATCAGGATGGATCAAGGTTGGAGTATGTTACATCCCTTTGCTGCTATTGCAATTCTCACGATCCAGTCCGTCTATATCCCTCATCTTCTAATGAGATATATGATAGGAAAATTTACCTTGTTGTAGCATCTCACTGTACTTGCCTAAATTCTCTCGCAGTCCCTGTAGATTTTCGTGTATTGGATTTCTTCCTGAAGGTGAGACAGAGATCAAATAATTGTGCATAATAAACAAGAGATTAAAAAGCCAATGACACGCCACTTCTGAGTTTAATTTTCTCCATGCTAGTACTAATACGCAGTGATGAGCTCAGCATTATTTTAGTTGGCGAGGATCAGCCGTTTATTTATCATCAATATAGTTGACAAATGACGACATCTTCGCCTACCATGAACTGGGATTATCGTCAATATCGTAACTCCGAAGTTAAGCGTCTTTGGCGAGCGATCTAGGATGGGTGACCTCCTGGGAAGTTCTCGTGCTGCATTCCTTTAGAGATTCCATCCCTTTTAGCTTTCATAAGAGGTCCCGTCGCCCTGTCGCCCCGCACAGGCGACTCGGCGGCGGCAAACCCTAGCAGCAGCCGCCGCCGCCCCTCCACCCCGTCTTCCCTCCCCTCGCCGCCGCCGGAGAGGAACGCCGGGAGGCCCGCGCGACCCTCTATGATGGCGGCGGCGAGGCCTTCTCCAGGAAATCTGCGAGCTCATCCGTGCGGGGATGGATCTCGTCGGTCCTGGCGGCGCTGCATCTTCGCGCGTCGTCCTTGTCCCTTCTCTCCCATCTCCGTCCTTCTTCGTCCATGGCAGACCTGAGGTCGGAGCGGTGGCGTCCCCGTGCCTTCGGATCCGGTGCTGGGAGTCTTGGATCCGCTCCCTCCGAGCGGGGTCCTGCTGCTAGCGCCGGGGTGGGCGTCGGCGCGGCGTTGCCTGGAAGCCAGCGGCGCACCCCCTGGATTTGGGCCCCTGAGTCCACTAGGATCCGATGGGCGTCCCAGATCCGACGGGTGCCAGTCCCAGACGCGCAGCGATCTTCGTCTGGCTGCAGTTTGGGTGTAAACCCTGCCCGGCATTACGCCGGGCCGGCGGTGGTGGTGCTTTGCCGGTGCTACTCACCTTGTTGAAGGCGTCGCGAAGTTGTAGCGGCCGTGGGCATCCAACAACCGGGTGAAAACCTAGCCTGGTTTCTCCGGGCCGGCGGCGGTGTGTTGGCTCGTCGTCGAAGTTGTTGTTCATCGGGGCCGGGAACCGCGTCTCTCCATGCAGTGCAGTTCTTGTCGGAGGAGGTGTTCGTTGGCATAACAACTCGGATGTTGGATGGCAGGCTTGTGTCTGCTCCAAGTTCTTTGCGTTGTTGCCTTGGAAGAAGCATCCAATCTTCAATGGTGGTCGGTGTCCAACGTTTTCACTACCTTTTTTAAGGTGTGACAAACGTGTTTCGGTGACTTTGTCTTGACGTTGGTGATCGTATTTCAGAGGAGTTGACATCATAGATCAAGGCTGTTTTGTTGCGTAGGACTACTTGAGCCCTTGTTGGGGATGTAATTTTTCCGTTATTTTTCTTCTTTTATTTCTCCTGTTGTAATAATTTGGCCTGATTCTACCTACGGGTAGATGAAGCCGGATAGTTTTTATTCTTTATCTAAAGTAAAAAGAGAAAAGAAAGGTCGAGAGTTCCGTATAGGACACCGGAACTTAGCACAGCAGTAACAAGGGCAATTTCAAGTTCAATACTCAGGTTATTGCTAACTTACCTTCAAATATACTCAGAGCAGGAGGTAGGAGCTCATTAATTTTCTGTACCATCGCAGAATGGAGCTGATGATGTGATTTTGGGTACACCCTGAGTGTGAAACAAAAGCCAATTATTTCCAAGTAAACAAGACTAATGAGCAAAATTTACTGTTTGAAATTACCAAGTTACATATGTTAGTGGTAGGACAAGGATGAATAGTATTTTGATCATTTTTTTCTCAACATGCGGGGGTGGGGGGTGGGGGGGGGGGTGTACAATAATGTTTCCAAAAATTCAAATGTACCTGAATGACTAGACTATAAGTTCAGGAGAAATAGCATTGCCCTCCACATAGGACTTACCCATCATTAGATTTTGTGATGAGGGATCATCATGACCCTGATTATCAGGTGAGTCATCCATTAGCAACTCATCACCAGCTTCTTGCAATTTCTGAGTAGAATACAAAGATTATGACATAAGAAATTTCAACTTCATATTCCTAATATAGTACATTATTCTTTTGTGCTACGTCATACTTTCTAAAGTTTCATCAAATTTCTAGATTAAAATTTCAATGCCAATTCCAAATAATAAATACACTGCAAAGATATATTTCATGCTAGATCTAATGGCCGGCATTAATTTGACATCGCAGGGGTTGATGCTGTTTTTAATATATATAACATGGCAACATATCTAAGGCCAGTCTCAATGGTGTTTCATGAGAGTTTCATGCACATTAAATATGCTGATGTGACACTATATTAATGAAGAGAGATGATAGAGTTTCATGGGAGCAGAGAGAGTTTCATCCCCATGAAACTCTTATGCACTGTTTCCAAAAAAATTAATGCATTGGAAACTATGCCATGAAAGCCCCACCGAGACGGCCTAATGCAAACCAATCTCTCCGTGCAAACAATGCAAACGTCTAATCTGGGCCATGAATGATGCCTTTCCTTATTTGCAATAAATGAAATTGATTAATGTTGTTACAATTCTTTTGCAATGTGAGTGCACTTAGATCAAGTAATATAATAAACTGGACGGTTGCATAATCTTCATTATTTAGCCCCCCAGGAGCTTATCCTAGATCCGCTCCTCATGTGAACTATAAACTGGTTGTTTAATTAGGTTAGCTAGCGCTATATTTAGTAATAACTTATTTTAGTCCCTCTAAATATTTGCACCTTAGAGCAAATAGAGCAACTCCAGCATAAGAGCTATCCATATTGTGTAATCTATGCCGTAGTTTGCATGTGACGCTAGCCATCTAACCTCGTCAGACTGTTGGAGATGTGTTTTTTTACAAAATTTTTCTATTTAGAGGTTGGCTAAATCATGGATTTAGCAATCTATTTTTACCAACTCACTTGGATTTACTCTTATACTATCGAATAAGGAGTATTATTTCTAAAAAAACTACTGAAAAATCAAGGAGATATATATTTACCTTGTGGACCAACGAACGAAGTCCTTGATCAGAATTTGGTGCATAGGATTGAGGTGGAGCAGCTCCCTCAATATTTCCTGCATTTGAAAGGAAATCTTATCATCTGCGTCAATTCATTTGTGAAGAGGTAGGGGAGAAATCCAAACACTAACCGATTGTTGTTGTCGGGCGATTTTGTGTGGAACACGCATTTGGCGCATGACTAGGCTGCTCACCCATAGTATATTTACCAATTTTGTGTGGGCTTTGAACATGCCCTGAAACTACAAGGAAAATATTAAGTGCTCAAAGCTACTACTGCCATTCCAAATCAAAACTATAAAATATTTTAGCTTTCCAAACTACATAAGAGTAGGTTTTACTATATATTTAGCTATAATCTAGTAAAAACAATATGTTTTGAAAAATCCAAAATGTCTTATAATTTGGAATGGAAGTAGTAGATACAAGGAATCGAAGGGGAATGGTAATACAGAAAGTTAAGGTAATAATAAGGAAATAATTCCTACATTGTGAGTATGATGCGCTTATTGGCTGCAGCGTGGTGTCGATATGTACACTGAACATGAAACATTATTCCAGTGTATATATATTGTGCTTATGAAAGAATATAAATGACAATTATTATATATATATTCAAGTGTGTTTATTGGTGAAGTTGTAACAATAATACTAAAATCAATATTTTCCGTTAGCTAAGCCATCGGGAATGTTCGAGAGTGTGTTCTGTATATGGGGATTTGAATATATGATGCCTGAGCAAATTAACTGTTTGAAATTACCAAGTTACATAAGTTAGTTCTAGCACGCGGATTAATAGTATTTTATTTTTTCACAACACAGCGTGGAATGTTTCAAAAAGCTCAAATGTAAGATCACATCAGAATGACTATGACTATAGTAGCTTCTACAGAGAAATATAGCGTTGCCCTCCACATACGACTTACACATCATTGGATTTTGTGATGAGAGATCACCATGACCTTCTTCGAAAGGAATACCATGATTATCATCCAACTTCTGAGTAGTAAACAGAGAAGATAACATAAGAAATTTTAACTTCCTATCGATAATATAGTACATTGATTATTGCGCTTTCGTGCTATGTCATAGTACTTTTTAAAGTTTCATCAAATTTTTAGATGAAAATGACAATGTGAATGTCAACTCCAAATAAATACAATGCAAAGATATATTTTTATGCTAGATCCTAATGATACTAATTTGATATTGCAGGTTGATTTTACAGATAGAATTGATTAATGATGTGATCCCTTTTGATACATATGGCTAGAGAGGCCGTAAATGATGTCTTTCCTTATTTGTAAATGAAATTGATTAATGCCATTCCCATTCTTTTGCAGCGCGTGTGCACTCATTTAGTTTAGTCCTCTTTAGATCAAGTATTAAACTTGTTATAAGCTACAATAGACATAGGGAACCGTCTAGCAGCAATTTGTAAACTTTACGATTGATGAATATTTTTGAAGTGTGAGCTCTATAAGCATGTGAACTATAAACTAGTTGTTTTGATCAACTGGTGATGTTTTTAGCAGCTAATAATAACTTATTTTAGTCCCTCCAAATATTAGGACCTTATACTATTGAAAAAAGGAGTATTCTTTTCTAAAAATCTACTGAAAAAGGAGCATATATATACTAATTAACCTTGTGGACACATGCAGGAAATCCTTGATCAGAATTTGGTGCATAGGATTGAGATGGAACAGCTCCCCTGATATATCCTGCATCTGAAAGGAAATCTGATCATCCGTGTGAATTCATTTGTGAAGAGCTAGGCGGAGAAATCCAGACACTGTGCTGTTGGAAAATTTTGTGTCGCACACGCAATTCGCGCATGACTTGGCTGCTCACCCGTACCATGTTGACCAAATTTTTGTGGGCTTTGAGCATGCCCTGAAACTTCAAGGAAAATTTCAGTTGCTCAAACTAAATAAAAAGAAGGCAATGGTAACAAAGGAGAGAGTTAAGGTAATAAAGAAATAATTCATACATTGTGAGTATGGTGTTCTTGGCTGCAGTGTGGTGTCGCTATTTACCCTTTTCCCTGAAATTGAACATGAAATGTATATTGCGCATATGAAAGAATACAAATAATAATTGTTGTATAATATTGAAGTATATTTATTGGTGAAGTTGTCCGTTTGTTCTTTGTTGGAGGGGAAAAAAAAAAAGAATCAGCAATGAGTTCGAAGCTCGCATTTTGTACCGTTTGAATTTTGCTCTGAGTTTCCTGTTGCTTGTCTGCACGTCAAATAAATATAGTACTGGTCAATAAGTGTGTGTCAAGAACTCAGGGTATATTGTAGTATACTCCTATGAAGATGAATGTATCATTTTGGAAACTAAAAAAGCTTGAATTTATTAACTTACACCCTCCGCCCCATAAAGAATGTCAGAACATTATTTGATCATTTATCTGGGACGGAGAGTGTATATCTTTTGGCAGCTAGCACCAACCTTTTGCTGTCTTTGGTAGCACAAGTAGCTTCACGTCTCCGCTCGTGTATCACATAGAACTCGTTTGATGACACTCCTTCCAAAACTCTTTCTTTTACACCACCATCATGGACCATTACACCAAGCCTAACCTTCTGTTTCCAAGAGCTCTCCTTAATAGACGCGACCGTACAAACCTTGCGCCCACCATCCAGACTAAATATGCCTCTCTCCACTGTCATCCTAGTACTATTAGTCTTTGAAGACACCGGCATCAAGTGATCCTCAAACTCCTTGCGGGGCCAATCAGTGAACTGTTCGATATGGTAGTTTGCGTTCAAGATGACTAGCTCAACTCTCACTGAAGCAAGGTGATGAGTAGCTGGAACTTGCTCGTCACCATGCTTCAAAATTACCTCTATACTGGGTAATTGTTTCCCTTTAATAACATTCATTTTCATACGCCCGTTTTCATGAATTTTGTCATGGAACACTTCACCCACTATATGTAGTCGATATTTTTTTTCCTCCGATCGTGAGCTGCAACAAACAGAATATGCATGGATTAGCAGAATTATGTATATACGTACGTTGTACTATAAAAATTGGAAGGACTGATAAATATGATACATGTCACTTAATAGATTCCTACCACCCTGTGTCTTACCTCTCTGATGTTCTTTAGAAAATAGATCTAATATATATGTACCTAGATATATATGTACCTACGTCACGTGTTTTTTTAGATATTTATGTACCTAGATACTACTACACACTATATATGTCTATGTATCTAGAAAAACAAAAATAACTTATAATTTAAAACGGATGGAGTAGTAAAAGCAACATTTGTAGAAAAGTCATAAATCTTATAATTTAGAATAGAGGGAGTAAGTCTTGGCTTTAATGCATCTAGATCTATGTTATTTCTAGATGCATAGTACACAGTCAACTTGGGGGGATCCAAAATGACCCCATATCTACATTTTGATTCCACAAATATTTGGAGAGAACAAGGTTGGTGATAGAGTAGCAAGTATTAATTTTGAGAGAGAGAGAGGGGAGAGAGAGAGACTTCAATTTTTTACCTCGAATGCAATGGTGCAGTAGATTCATCGAACTGTTTTACATTATAACTGTGACACATGACCTCATCTTTCTTCGTAACTTTTTGTTCCCCCTTCCCCTTTTTCATGCCATCTTCATCGTTAACTTGGGTCTTAGAGTTTTTACCAAGGCAAAAGGAAACAAATTCAAATTGGTCAAACTTGATAAGGATCTTATACGAACACATCTAAAATTGGTCAAAATTAAACATCCCAAGGTTAGAAATAAATCTAGGATCCAGGTACGCTTTTTGAAAGAGAGAAAAACAAGGCACTCAGAAGTACTCCTACCTGCCAGCTGCAAGCATTTAATGTTGCTAGGCGCTCATCGATGGATGTAAGGAGGCTCGTGTGTCGCTCCGTCACGGATGTTTGCCGCTCCATCTCTTCTTTCATGGATCTAAAGATGCCCGTTTGCTCCTTTATAAGCTCGACCAAGGAGCTTGATTGTATACCAAAAAGACAAAGAAACACGTAAATAAAAGAACCAAACGAAGCTTGAAATGCATGGGACACAAAATTAAGAAGCTTGCTCTGCAAAGAGAAGTACGATGAGACAACAATTCCATGTTCAATTACTCCCTTCTCTGAGTGGATCGAAGGGGATTGATGAGGATTTTGACTTTCAGGTGATTTATTCCCCTTCAACCTCTTTGGATCCCCTTAAAATCCTCACCAAAGTGAGCAAGATTTCAAAATTCTTGTAAGAATGGGTACCTGAGCAGCTCAGGATCCATGGTGATATGATGATCCAAGCCTAACAAACGCTGCCAAGCTCTGCTCCTGCAAATTGCAAAGAAACAAACCGCGTCCGTCTGATGGGTTGTGTGCGGCTGCGGTGGTGGGGAGAGTCGGAGGGGCGAGCCAGGTACGCTTATGATGTGGAGGCAGAGTCGACTTCGTCGGGTCAACGACGTACGGCATGTCAGAAAAGATATTTCTATTTTTTTTATAATAATAAGACGGATTGAGTACATGTACGTTTGGTTGAGGCACACCGTACATCCGTGAACAAAGGTCTTGTTTAGATGGCAAAAATTCGTCTCATAAATTACAAACAAAATGTGTAATTAATATTTTTTTTATCTATATTATATATTTAATGTTCTATGCATGCGTCCAAAGATTCAGCGTGATGGAAAATCTTGCAAAGTTTTCAACTTTTCAAGGGTACTAAACAAGGTCTAGATATGACCGTGTGGGAGGTGTGCAGCGTGTATCGGAGGGGGTACAATAGAGTCTTCAAGTCTAGAATTTTTTAGCAAGAACTTTGTCGTATTTTTATTAGACGATGAAAAGAAAAAAATAGAAGTTTACAAAGCAAACGGAAAACCCTCTCACCTTCATTACTGCCCTAGCTACTGATGAGTCACAACATTGGACCTGTTGCCCGCTGGTATTGATCTATATCTTCCTTGTAGAGGAGAGCCACCTGACTAGGATTCATCTGCTTGTTCTGAAAAGTCTAGAATAATTTGCAAGATTTAAAACAACTCATGTCCAACAATTTTCAAACACATCTCTTAATCTTTTGACACTTAGAAAAAGCCACCCTCACATTCATAAAGGTACGTGCGTATCGTAGTAGGAATTGGAGGTGGAACGCCGTTGTGAAGTGGAAAAAAAAAAGAAAAAAGAAAACAGAGTTCATGATGTACTCCTACTGACAGAGAAAATTATATGCAGCAACAGCGCGCTGCCGCCACCGCCCTCATCTGGAGCGAACACGGCGTATGTCGCCTCATCTGGAGCGAACACGGCGTATGTCGCCTCATCTGGAGCGCACACCCCTGATTTCACACGGAATTCGCCCGTGATTTGCTTACGTAGCCAGATGTCATCGGAGAATTATAACATATGCCTTTCGCATGTGGCAAAAGATTTACATGTGGCTCCAAACTAAGAAGAGCCCATGCCAAGTCATATGAAAAGGTACTGCTAATTGCTTAAACCTATGTAGTCATCATTCAAGGTGCACATGGCCTTGTGGTTGATTGCTGCAGCGTTTACCCTTTTTTTATACCTAAGTTACATCCTAAGTAAGCAAAAATAATAGGTAAAAGATTATCTTAACCAACTATTTTTCTACACTAGTCAGTATGCAGACTAATAATATATTGCAGTATTGCTCAGTGCTGCTGCTCGATTTTTGTCCTTCTGTTGTGTGTTGTGCTTATGCTATAATTCTATGTTATCAGCCTATGAGCCTCTGTGTAGATGCCTTCCCATGCATTTATTTCATTCTATGTTACTTATGAAATTATAAAGATCTCAAAGGATGAGGTTACATCGATAAATAAGTCCTTCATTTGCATTTATTTTTTAATATCAGGTGAAGGGTATTATCAAATTCTCTGCTTATCATGTTATCTGTGCGTGAACATAGGACTATAGAAACAGCTTTGTCCCTGACAATTGAGATATTTTTTGGTCGACTATTCAGCAAGCATAACTGATTAAGTGGCTAACTGCATATGGCAGCCAGTTATACAGAGGAAAACTCTGGTTACAATGAGTTGCAGTAGTTTGTCAGATTAACCTCATATCAATTTACAATATAGTTAAAACTGATTAAATAATCTTTTTAAGTTCCATGATGTCACTATATATGTAAATTCATTTTTGCTAATGTGATTTTTGTTTACTCTTTCTGTGTCAATGCAAAGTTTGCATATGTCCATGGTCTTTCGAAAGATGTTGTGGCTTTTCTGCAAGTTTAACTGATTGTGTATTACAGTTGCACAAGTAAAAGGAAAATCTCAGGTTGCAATAAATTGCAGCACCCCTAACTCTCAGATTCATGTCATATTGATTTAATATAACTTACTCAACTAAACAACCATTCTTTAGATTGAAATAATCATTTTTAAAAGTTCCATAGCATGTTTTTGTAAATTTTACAATTATTAATATGACCTTTGCATACTCTTCCCATGCTAATTGATTGTGTCCATTTGTGGTCTTGATGTAGACTGAAACACCTGTTGCATTGCAAGTTCAACATACACCATGAGCAGTGAAACCACAAAGGGCCCTGAAGCCTTCAAAAGGCTGACACGCAGCTCTCGCAAGTAGTACTCTCGGCACTGCCGTAGTATCGTCCCCTTCCTCAGCCTTCTAGCTCCACCGCCCTTCTTCCTACCTCCGCCGCCGGCCCCCTGCTCCTCCTCCGGCGACCTCGCCGGCGAGGGCAGGAGGGCCGGTTCCCTCTCCTCCTCTCCTAATCCCCTCCATTCCCCCTTGTAATATTCTCTTAGTGTGGAATAATCTACCCGCGATGGGCTCTGTCCTCCCCACCTTCATCTCTTGGAGGGTGGGCATGCTAACGGCGGCCATGGTGACCGGCGAGAGCTCCCTCCATGAAGTCGAGGTGAGTACTATAATACAGCCCACCTATTACCTTGTGCTTCCTCCTTGCCTCGCTAGTCCATATGAATGCGGCATGGCGCCGTTTCCATCCAAATCGAGTCCAAGAAGGAGCACATCTACCATCAGTGTCATCACCACCGACATCTTCATCGTCTCCGGTGATCTTGCCCAGCTGGGCACAACAACGGCGGGTCTCCCGTCCATGTCGTTTCCAGTCCTCGTCTTCTCGATGCGGGCCGGGAAGAGATTAGCCACGGCGTGGCTATCGGCGGCGAGTCACCCGGCGGCGAGACTGCTCGCGGCGCACCTGTTCGTGGCGCGACTGCTCTTCTTCGGGACTCCTTCGGGGGTCCTCTTCGGTAAGCGGCGACGATGTCTCGGTGGCCATGAGTGCCACCGTACGGTTCCTCATCGGCTCTTGCGGATGGCCACAGAAGATCCGTGTGGGAGGGGTTGCCCTCCTCTTGCGCCGTCTGTGATCCAGTCCATGGTGGGCCCCAACGGTCTTCAATTGGGCCTTATCTCCTGCAGTGGGGACCACCAATTCTGGAGCTGGGAGGGATGCAGATGCTCTTCGTCGAAGGTCCAGATCCATCTGTGCGTCACGTGTCCTCCTCAAGGTCCAAAGCTTTCCCCCGGTGATGACTTGGTACAGCAGCCTTCGGTCCTGTTACCCCGTTTTCTAACCACGTGGCAGCTCCCCCACTGGTGCTGGTTTGCCTCCTCCGCCTCCACTTGGGATCCTGGTTCGTGCTCCATCAACCTCCGGCAACGGCAACAATCGAATCCTTCGGTCGCCGGAGTATGCCGTCTTTCTTGGCACAGCCGTCCCTTCTTCAACCATCGCTTGGCGCGGTCCGTCCACCCCGGCGTACGCATCGACCTCGAAGCCTCTGCGCCATTTCGCCGGCGGGCAGGTCTTCACCACCACCGACGACGAAGCTGCTTCCCTATCCAGAAGTTGCAGGACTTTGTTGTAATTAAGATCTCTTCTGAGGTCTTCTTTGTAACTTGGTTGCTGATTTAATATAATATATGCATCGTTGTCAAAAAGAAAAAAACGGCAAGAACTACATGCTTTGCTGATCATCGATATGCCTGCCCCAACAAAGCATACATTCAAAGTGATAAATTGGGCCATGTAAAAACTCGGCTCTGAACACGATCAAGACGAAAATGGTAAGCTCGGTGCTTCGCTAGTCGGCATGTTGGGACTGAACTGACATATCGGTATAACTATGATGATGTTGGTGAGATTGCAGCAAATCCCAAAAGAAGCAAGATGAACCCCGTGCACAAGGTCCGATCATCCAAAGTCTACAATTGCAAGATTTTGAGACTGATGCCTTCGACGTCGGTGGTGTCGGGAACCAAGATGATAGTGAAGAGACCGAAGAAGACGGAGGCAAGCGACATTGAAGATGGCCGGAGATATGGCAACAATGACGATGATGAGGAAACACCAGATGAAGATTGACCTTTATGTCACGGCATGAAGACGTAACATATCGACGGCGCCTTCGACTACCGTTTGCGTATTATCAGTGTTTACATATTTGTAATAAGACTTAAGACTCTGGAGAGTGGGGCCATCGTGCCGGGTTGAGCCAGCATATAAGCCGTGCCGTTGCGTGTAATGGACAACAACTTTATGCTATTGAAATCGAACCGAGATCTGAGTGTTCCTCTGCTCGTTTTCCGTGATCCACTAGCTTCTCACGTCCGGCGTCGCCGGCGGCAAGGGGTCGCTACGGTGGTATCGGCTACCTTCTATCCTCGGCCCTCCTCGTACCCACCTATCCATCTACCCACCCGGCTCGAGCTCTATCTCGCGGCGGCGCTTTCCGGCAAGTCATTGAGCTCCGCGGCGACTTCGGCACGTCCCGCGATTCTGCTTGATTTCTTCGGTAATCGCCTACCAGGTTCGAGTTCGCGGCCACCAGCACCACCACATCTACGAGGAGTTCCACTTCCGCGGCGGAATTTGGCATCTCCACCACCGCGGGCGCGCATCGTGCTGATCTCCGACAAGCTCTCTCACCGGCGGCGCGTCCACCTCAACCGGCGCGTCGGCGATGCTTCTTCACCGGCCGGGAGCTGCATCGACATGCTAGGGTTCGGAGCGGAACCGTTGTGAGCTATTCTCTACTCTCTCGCTGTTCAATTTGGCCAGCATCGATCGTAGTCGGGGTTGCGTAGCGCGTCTCGCGTGTAAAATTCCGGACACGATAAGTAGATCTGCGTGCGGTGGCATGTTGGCGGGGAACTGTTCGTGACTAGGGTTCTGGAACTTTGTTTCCGCGGTAAAATTCCAAGGTCACGCCACGGTTCCAGGCGGCGGTGATTTGTGCAGTCGTCCGACATAGGGGAAGCTTCGGCTGAGCCTGTGGCGATTGCAGTGATTGGGTTTCTCTGAGTTCAAGCATCACGGCGCCTAGAAAGAGACCAACGATTCCATCTCCTCAAACTGATTTTATCCTGAATAAGATGGATTCTCAGTCAGAGGAGCAGAAGAAACAGTGGGCTGATCTGCTGGATACACTGGGACTCATGGCTCGGCGTATGAATGATATTGGCACTGCCACTCAGGATGTGAAAGCTGAAATGCTGAAAACCGATACCAAAGTGGATGAATGTATGAGAGATCAAGCAATGTTGTACAAACAGGTGGATGCTACTGGCCAAGCTGTGAGTAAGTTGATTCGGCAGGGGTATGATCGACTGCTTGGTTCTCATTCCAGCAGCAGTACAAGCAGTGAATCTTCTGTTCCTGATGGGGATCCAGAAATGGAGAATATGTTTGCTGAGCCCTCTCATCGACAGAATCACAACAGAAGAGAAAGTCCACCAAGGCGTCACAACAGAGACGATGGTGTACCTTATCATACTCTGCCTAAGTGGCCTTTTCCCTCTTTTGATGGCAAGCTTCCAAGGGTGTGGATCACCAAGTGCTTTAAGTACTTCACTATATACAAGTTGCCTGTGAATGTGTGGGTTGATGTTGCTACTATGCATATGATGGATAATGCAGCTAAATGGTGGCAGACTTACTCTTTGACTCATCAGAATGTGTCTTGGGAGCAGTTCAAGGTGGCTGTCTTTGCTCAATTCGATTTGGATGATTATGGTACTTCTATGAATGAGCTACTTGATCTCAAAATGACTGCATCAGTGGAGGAGTACACTAATAAATATAAATCACTGCAATATGATGTCTGCATGAATGGCTCCTCTCATGATGACAAGTTCTTTGCTACTCAATATGTGAGAGGTTTAAGAGATGATATTAGAACTGTTGTTGAACCACAGAGGCCATCTATAGTGGAGGAGGCTCTGATCATTGCCAGAATTCATGAGAAGACTATGGACAGGCACAAAGTCAAATATCCCAACAAAGGCAAGCAGCCTCAGCAGCTTCCTCAGCAGCTTCCTGAGCCCAAGACTCCAGGCAAATTTGATAATCTTTGGAGTATGAAGCAACTCAGGGATTACAGGAAGGCAAACAATCTATGCTACTTCTGTGGTGAGAAATTTGAACCAGGACATATTGAGGTCTGTGCAAAGAGGAAGAAGCCTCAAGCCAATGCTATGGTAGTCAATGATCTGGACACACCAATGGATGAGGAATTCTTGAATGACATGGCTTTGCAGGAGGTGTTGAGTGAACACTTTTGTCAGTTATCTCTGAATGCTATATCAGGGGCCACACAACCTGATTCAGTAAGACTTAAGGCTACTGTCCAAGGCAAAACAATGGTGATTCTGCTGGATTCAGGTAGCACACATAGCTTTGTGAGTTCCAAGTTTGTGCAATTGACAAAGCTGCCAACTATACCATATCCCAACCAGACTGTCAGAGTGGCTAGTGGTTCTGAAATCCCTATCAAAGAAAAGGTTCCAAACTTGAGGTGGTACATTCAGGGACATACTTTTGAGACAGACATGATTGTCTTTGATACACTACCATATGATGCCATACTGGGTTTTGATTGGCTTCAGTCTGTGGGCCATGGTGCAGGTTGGAACTCTGTATACTTTTCCCTTGTGTAATTTATTGTGTCTATTGAGCCATGGTGCAGGTTGGAACTCCTATTGCAGTGCAACATGCGCCAGCACCAGCACCAGCACCAGCACCAGCAGCAGAAAAACCACGCGTCACCCCAAAGCCTTCGACTCCAGCAACCACAAGCTATGCTGATCGCCCATATGTCTGCCCCTATGAAGGTTGTGACAAAGCATACATTCACAGTTACAAATTGAACCTTCATCTAAAAACTCAGCACCCTGAACACGGTCAAGAGGAAAATGGTAAGGTCGGTGCTTCAGCTGGTCAGCATGCTGCGAATGAACAGACCTACCGGTATAACTATGCTGAGGCTGGTGAGATTGCACCAAACCCCAAAAGGAGCAAGCATAAGGTCCACTCATCCAAAGCCTACAATAATGCCAAGGTCTCAAGAGCGATGCCTTCTAACATCGGTGGTGTCAGGAACCAGTGGCCAGGTAAAGCTGCGTACCAAGAGGATAGTGAAGAGACCGAAGAAGATGGGGGCAGCAACATTGAAGATGGCTGGAGATATGGCAACAATGATGATGATGAAGAAACACCAGATGAAAATTGACCTTTATTTAGGTTTGGACATGTAGATAGATGAGGTGGTCTGTTATAGTTTCTGCAAACTCTAGATCAATGCAGTCATGGGGAATTTCAAGCATTAACCTTAGGTAGTAGTAGTTCATTCAGATGATCATCGATATATTGTACTCAGTTATCTGCTCCTAAATGTTCACTCGCCTATGTTTCAGAGTGACTAATTGCCACATCTATGTGATAGTTTGAATATGTTTTCCTTGGAATAAATTTTCATTTGAAATGTTACTCCATTATTTTGTTAGATGAACTAGGTAGTTAAAAACCCCATCCATGCAACATGCAGTTTAGCCATAAACATGCTTTATTTACTGCAATCTACTTATTTTTCTGGCAAATCACTCAAGAGTGTCAAAACAGTTTAGCCTTAAACATGCATCGGTATACTGTACTCTGTTTTATGCTCCTGAATATTAGGTTCCCCATGTGGCAGGGTGACTAATTGCCACATCTATGTGAGATAATATGTTTCCTTGACACAAGTTCTCATTAAGAAACGCATTAACCTCAGTATACTCCATTTACTCTAACGACATGGCGATGGAAACATCGTCGTGACCAGCCTTTTGGCGATTTTAGCCACCATTCCATATATTGCACAACCATAAAACGCACCTTAACCAGAGATTTCTGTAATCTCGATCTGCAATGTAATTAACCAATTTCACCCAACACATCTCGGAATCAGCGAACTAAGGCAAAGTTGAGCCATGATTTTGTACTCACAAAATTAATAAAGTATGTTACACACACACACACACACACACACACACACACACACTGGTTCCTCGTCTATACAAGCATGTGTCCTCAATGCATCATTTTTTCTCCTTCATTAAGTTTTTGGCCGAACACAAGTATAACTACCTGTAGAACTGACAAAAGAAATCACGTGTATTGCAATAGAAACCAAGAAGAAATTCAGAAGATGTCTGATAAATTAATTGTTCAAGGATCAGTGCCCGTGCAATGCCACTGCACACTGATTTAGTCGTCCAGCGATGGAATTGTTAAAATTTCCGGAAGTTGGCCAAAAATGTCACCACCACCATTCCCGACAAGCCCACCATCACCTGGCTCGTGGTCACCCATTTCAACATCAAGATCATCCTTCCTTGAGTTTATGTCCATCTTTTTTTACACCAAATAAAAAAGCAATTCATATAAATAATAATCTTATAGTAGTATATAATAACAACAATTAGTATATAACAATTGTTTATTCTTGTTCCAAGGACAAATAAAACCGATAAATTTACTTTAACCATAGGGCCTTGCTAAGGTACTCCGATTACTTCATAGGAGGTAAGATCTCAAACAAATCTTAGCCCTTGATTTTTAAAGTGCATAAAAAATCAAGTAATTATTAATTAATTAGAATTTAAAAAATAAAACAGAAAAGGAAACAAACCAACAAATATATACGCTATATCTACCATTGCGATATATACGAGTTTTTTTGACCGTACGTGTACAGCATGCAACAACGCATATACGGGTGGAATGTACCAGCCTTGTGCCGTGCTAGACGTGGCACACCGTAGAGGTAGAGATCAGAGTACCTGAATATGTCACGTAAACACATCTAATGATATAAACCTAATAAATCAATGTCAAAAAGCTTAGAATATTCCATTACCAACACACACGTTTGCAAGACGCTAAATCACAAAACTAATAACCTTGGGACTATGAAAATTAATAAATAAATAAATCATTCAATACGTACACATTCAAGACTAATGTTCTCATTAATTATTACCAGCACTTTCACATTCTAAATTAAATAAATAACAAAAATGCGCTTCTATACTTTTGTCACATTTGTAGAAAAAAATACAGCTCAAGTTTAGATAGACTAAGGTTGACATATATTACATGTACATAAGACAAATAATTAATTCAAAACACCACATGTCACGTTAGGAATCAACCAAACATACTTAAAAAAGAAAAAGAAAAAAGAAACGAAGCCTCGTGCATGTCAGATCCAAATAACAGATATTTTACCTAAAATTTTGCTTACTTTCATGTTTCTGAAAATTAAAAAAATGCATTTATTCTATTGCCTCTTAGGAGGTAATATGTGATTATAGACGTCTAGATCGACGGTCCACAGTTATTTCGGAGTACCACAGCAAAACCCCTTAACCATATCATTGTTCATAAAAAAATAGCAAATCCCTACATAGCTACTTACATGTATAGTTATGTTTAGCCCCTACTCAAACAATTATTTTTCACTTTATAATTATACTTAACAAATTAAAAGAAAATAATTGACAACAATTAGTATTCAACCCGATTCAAATTTAATCATGTTTCAAAATAAACTAATGGATATTGCCTAACAAAATATTTCTAGACCTAGATCTATATATAGTCATAGATCCAAAACTTAATCCCTATTAAAAAAAACTTATAGACAATAAAAATAAACACATCCACTAAATAAGGGTAGAATCTTATTTTCCTACTTCAATTAATCAATTACACTTTTTTTTGCAATACTTATAATTGCCTCAACCATGCAAAAGAGAGAAAATTCAAATAACCCAATTAATCAAGTAATCTAACACTAAACCTTTAAAATTTGACTTTTGCTATTTATTTGTTGACATATTTCTTTAGTACTAAATCTGTCAGATTTTTATGCGTTTGATTGTGCTTTAGGATTTATGCTACAACTGTCTACTAAATCTCATATATAAAATATGACAAATTTGGTCCTATAAAATCTGTTGACAGATAACTAGACACTCCAAGCTCATTATTGCTTTCTCCTCGGGTTATCCAAGGATATACACAGGGCCACATTAGTTCTTTCTCCTCGGGTTATCCAAGGATATATACAGGGCCACATTAGTTTCTAGGCACCTATGAAAATGGCTCTTATTTGTAGAGGCGGCCGAGTCTAGAAATATTTCTTTTCATACATAGTTAGGATACCTAGCTGCCTAAAAAATAGCAGTTATTACCAAATACGTAATTGCGGAGTGACTTTTATGGTGGACAGAAAACTAATAACTCTTTAACATATAGCTTAATCACCTGCGCACTAATGAAATCATTAGTCGTAGCAGCAGTCGTGATGCGCCCATGTGAATTGGTGTGGAGGTTATTTGACTGTGGAGTACTGGGTTGACCTTGAGCACCACCTGTACTATTATTTCCTGCAGGTAAAGAGGAAGTCTTTATTTATAATCTGGTGAGCGGAGATCTATCACTAGTTGACCACAGATTACTATATCATTGGAGCTATCTGACAGTCTGAGGATAAAATATCGGACAATTGCCTCCGACGATCCGTACGCGACGGAGCAGCCATTACCAGGTTGTCTTGCCTGAGTGCTAGTTAGCTGCAGCTGTGTTGTTATAGATATCTCCAGATTCACTAGTTTAGTCGCAAGTTCGAGCCCTGAATGTGAAACAAGAATCTATTAAGTAATAATAGCACATATAGTAAAATAAAACCGCACGAGAGCCTTTTTGTCTTGACATAAACATAAGCTAAATAAATACGGTATAAAGATAGCTCCTTGCCTTGAGCACAACGATTGAGTATTTCCGCATCATCAGTTACTTTCCTTATGCTTGCAAGGAGGATGGCTGGAATTATGCCAAGGACTTCCAATGGACGACCTGAATGAAAATTAACTATTAGATGCACACCGAGACAAGATGAACACTAGGAAAACAGTTGACATGCATGATATTGTCGTCCATCCATGGTAGGGGTCCATGTGAGAGATTTGGACCCTGAGTCCATGCAATTTTATTCCCGACCAAAAAGCATTTGTGGTAATGATCATAACAACGAAGGGATCCTAAGGTGTATTTTGGATCATTGCATCGAAGTCCGGAGGATGATGAGAAGAGGAAGGTGGAGCTCATCACCAGCTAAATTGGCTTGGCTAGTTCCTAACTAGCCACGCCGGCCTCCCTGCGCGCCTTGCTAGGCTTCCCCGGCTGCCCTGATGAAACCGGCCTGGCCGGTTCCCCCATGTGGCTGGCCAGCTCAGTTGCACCAAGCCCGACAAAACCGGCCTAGCCGGTTTGGGACCAACTAGGCTCGCTGTTTCTCATACTATGTTTAGGTTGTCAATGATATAAACCTTACCTCACTGCCCTGATATAATTAAGCCCAACCCATTACCATCAGGATGGGTCAAGGTTGGAGTATGTTACATCCCTTTGCTGCTATTGCAATTCTCACGATCCAGTCCGTCTATATCCCTCATCTTCTAATGAGATATATGATAGGAAAATTTACCTTGTTGTAGCATCTCACTGTACTTGCCTAAATTCTCTCGCAGTCCCCGTAGATTTTCGTGTATTGGATTTCTTCCTGAAGGTGAGACAGAGATCAAATAATTGTGCATAATAAACAAGAGATTAAAAAGCCAATGACACGCCACTTCTGAGTTTAATTTTCTCCATGCTAGTACTAATACGCAGTGATGAGCTCAGCATTATTTTAGTTGGCGAGGATCAGCCGTTTATTTATCATCAATATAGTTGACAAATGACGACATCTTCGCCTAGCATGAACTGGGATTATCGTCAATATCAGAACTCCGAAGTTAAGCGTGCTTGGGCGAGAGCAGTACTAGGATGGGTGACCTCCTGGGAAGTTCTCGTGCTGCATTCCTTTAGAGATTCCATCCCTTTTAGCTTTCATAAGAGTTCCCGTCGCCACATCGCCCCGCACGGGCGACTCGGCGGCGGCAAACCCTAGCGCGGCCGCCGCCGCCCCCACCCCGTCTTCCCTCCCCTCGTCGCCGCCGGAGAGGAACGCCGGGAGGCCCGCGCGACCCTCTATGATGGCGGCGGCGAGGCCTTCTCCAGGAAATCTGCGAGCTCATCCGTGCGGGGATGGATCTCGTCGGTCCTGGCGGCGCTGCATCTTCGCGCGTCGTCCTTGTCCCTTCTCTCCCATCTCCGTCCTTCTTCGTCCATGGCAGACTTGAGGTCGGAGCGGTGGCGTCCCCGTGCCTTCGGATCCGGTGCTGGGAGTCTTGGATCCGCTCCCTCCGAGCGGGGTCCTGCTGCTAGCGCCGGGGTGGGCGTCGGCGCGGCGTTGCCTGGAAGCCAGCGGCGCACCCCCTGGATTTGGGCCCCTGAGTCCACTAGGATCCGATGGGCGTCCCAGATCCGACGGGTGCCAGTCCCAGACGCGCAGCGATCTTCGTCTGGCTGCAGTTTGGGTGTAAACCCTGCCTGGCATTACGCCGGGCCGGCGGTGGTGGTACTGCCGGTGCTACTCACCTTGTTGAAGGCGTCGCTGAAGTTGTAGCGGCCGTGGGCATCCAACAACTGGGTGAAAACCTAGCCTGGTTTCTCCGGGCCGGCGGCGGTGTGTTGGCTCGTCGTCGAAGTTGTTGTTCGTCAGGGCCGGGAACCGCGTCTCTCCGCAGTGCAGTTCTTGTCGGAGGAGGTGTTCGTTGGCATAACAACTCGGATGTTGGATGGCAGGCTTGTGTCTGCTCCAAGTTCTTTGCGTTGTTGCCTTGGAAGAAGCATCCAATCTTCAATGGTGGTCGGTGTCCAACGTTTTCACTACCTTTTTTAAGGTGTGACAAACGTGTTTCGGTGACTTTGTCTTGACGTTGGTGATCGTATTTCAGAGGAGTTGACATCATAGATCAAGGCTGTTTTGTTGCGTAGGACTACTTGAGCCCTTGTTGGGGATGTAATTTTTCCGTTATTTTTCTTCTTTTATTTCTCTGTTGTAATAATTTGGCCTGATTCTACCTACGGGTAGATGAAGCCGGATAGTTTTTATTCTTTATCTAAAATAAAAAGAGAAAAGAAAGGTCGAGAGTTCCGTATAGGACACCGGAACTTAGCACAGCAGTAACAAGGGCAATTTCAAGTTCAATACTCAGGTTATTGCTAACTTACCTTCAAATATACTCAGAGCAGGAGGTAGGAGCTCATTAATTTTCTATACCATCGTCAGAATGGAGCTGATGATGTGATTTTGGGTACACCCTGAGTGTGAAACAAAAGCCAATTATTTCCAAGTAAACAAGACTAATGAGCAAAATTTACTGTTTGAAATTACCAAGTTACATATGTTAGTGGTAGGACAAGGATGAATAGTATTTTGATCATTTTTTTCTCAACATGCGGGGGTGGGGGGGGGGGGGGGGGTGTACAATAATGTTTCCAAAAATTCAAATGTACCTGAATGACTAGACTATAAGTTCAGGAGAAATAGCATTGCCCTCCACATAGGACTTACCCATCATTAGATTTTGTGATGAGGGATCATCATGACCCTGATTATCAGGTGAGTCATCCATTAGCAACTCATCACCAGCTTCTTGCAATTTCTGAGTAGAATACAAAGATTATGACATAAGAAATTTCAACTTCATATTCCTAATATAGTACATTATTCTTTTGTGCTACGTCATACTTTCTAAAGTTTCATCAAATTTCTAGATTAAAATTTCAATGCCAATTCCAAATAATAAATACACTGCAAAGATATATTTCATGCTAGATCTAATGGCCGGCATTAATTTGACATCGCAGGGGTTGATGCTGTTTTTAATATATATAACATGGCAACATATCTAAGGCCAGTCTCAATGGTGTTTCATGAGAGTTTCATGCACATTAAATATGCTGATGTGACACTATATTAATGAAGAGAGAGATGATAGAGTTTCATGGGAGCAGAGAGAGTTTCATCCCCATGAAACTCTTATGCAATGTTTCCAAAAAATTAATGCATTGGAAACTATGCCATGAAAGCCCCACTGAGACTGGCCTAATGCAAACCAATCTCTCCGTGCAAACAATGCAAACGTCTAATCTGGGCCATGAATGATGCCTTTCCTTATTTGCAATAAATGAAATTGATTAATGTTGTTACAATTCTTTTGCAATGTGAGTGCACTTAGATCAAGTAATATAATAAACTGGACGGTTGCATAATCTTCATTATTTAGCCCCCCAGGAGCTTATCCTAGATCCGCTCCTCATGTGAACTATAAACTGGTTGTTTAATTAGGTTAGCTAGCGCGCTATATTTAGTAATAACTTATTTTAGTCCCTCTAAATATTTGCACCTTAGAGCAAATAGAGCAACTCCAGCATAAGAGCTATCCATATTGTGTAATCTATGCCGTAGTTTGCATGTGACGCTAGCCATCTAACCTCGTCAGACTGTTGGAGATGTGTTTTTTTACAAAATTTTTCTATTTAGAGGTTGGCTAAATCATGGATATAGCAATCTATTTTTACCAACTCACTTGGATTTACTCTTATACTATCGAATAAGGAGTATTATTTCTAAAAAAACTACTGAAAAATCAAGGAGATATATATTTACCTTGTGGACCAACGAACGAAGTCCTTGATCAGAATTTGGTGCATAGGATTGAGGTGGAGCAGCTCCTCAATATTTCCTGCATTTGAAAGGAAATCTTATCATCTGCGTCAATTCATTTGTGAAGAGGTAGGGGAGAAATCCAAACACTAACCGATTGTTGTTGTCGGGCGATTTTGTGTGGAACACGCATTTGGCGCATGACTAGGCTGCTCACCCATAGTATATTTACCAATTTTGTGTGGGCTTTGAACATGCCCTGAAACTACAAGGAAAATATTAAGTGCTCAAAGCTACTACTGCCATTCCAAATCAAAACTATAAAATATTTTAGCTTTCCAAACTGCATAAGAGTAGGTTTTACTATATATTTAGCTATAATCTAGTAAAAACAATATGTTTTGAAAAATCCAAAATGTCTTATAATTTGGAATGGAAGTAGTAGATACAAGGAATCGAAGGGAATGGTAATACAGAAAGTTAAGGTAATAATAAGGAAATAATTCCTACATTGTGAGTATGATGCGCTTATTGGCTGCAGCGTGGTGTCGATATGTACACTGAACATGAAACATTATTCCAGTGTATATATATTGTGCTTATGAAAGAATATAAATGACAATTATTATATATAATATTCAAGTGTGTTTATTGGTGAAGTTGTAACAATAATACTAAAATCAATATTTTCCGTTAGCTAAGCCATCGGGAATGTTCGAGAGTGTGTTCTGTATATGGGGATTTGAATATATGATGCCTGAGCAAATTAACTGTTTGAAATTACCAAGTTACATAAGTTAGTTCTAGCACGCGGATTAATATTTTTTCACAACACAGCGTGGAATGTTTCCAAAAGCTCAAATGTAAGATCACATCAGAATGACTATGACTATAGTAGCTTCTACAGAGAAATATAGCGTTGCCCTCCACATACGACTTACACATCATTGGATTTTGTGATGAGAGATCACCATGACCTTCTTCGAAAGGAATACCATGATTATCATCCAACTTCTGAGTAGTAAACAGAGAAGATAACATAAGAAATTTTAACTTCCTATCGATAATATAGTACATTGATTATTGCGCTTTCGTGCTATGTCATAGTACTTTTTAAAGTTTCATCAAATTTTTAGATGAAAATGACAATGTGAATGTCAACTCCAAATAAATACAATGCAAAGATATATTTTTATGCTAGATCCTAATGATACTAATTTGATATTGCAGGTTGATTTTACAGATAGAATTGATTAATGATGTGATCCCTTTTGATACATATGGCTAGAGAGGCCGTAAATGATGTCTTTCCTTATTTGTAAATGAAATTGATTAATGCCATTCCCATTCTTTTGCAGCGCGTGTGCACTCATTTAGTTTAGTCCTCTTTAGATCAAGTATTAAACTTGTTATAAGCTACAATAGACATAGGGAACCGTCTAGCAGCAATTTGTAAACTTTACGATTGATGAATATTTTTGAAGTGTGAGCTCTATAAGCATGTGAACTATAAACTAGTTGTTTTGATCAACTGGTGATGTTTTTAGCAGCTAATAATAACTTATTTTAGTCCCTCCAAATATTAGGACCTTATACTATTGAAAAAAGGAGTATTCTTTTCTAAAAATCTACTGAAAAAGGAGCATATATATACTAATTAACCTTGTGGACACATGCAGGAAATCCTTGATCAGAATTTGGTGCATAGGATTGAGATGGAACAGCTCCCCTGATATATCCTGCATCTGAAAGGAAATCTGATCATCCGTGTGAATTCATTTGTGAAGAGCTAGGCGGAGAAATCCAGACACTGTGCTGTTGGAAAATTTTGTGTCGCACACGCAATTCGCGCATGACTTGGCTGCTCACCCGTACCATGTTGACCAAATTTTTGTGGGCTTTGAGCATGCCCTGAAACTTCAAGGAAAATTTCAGTTGCTCAAACTAAATAAAAAGAAGGCAATGGTAACAAAGGAGAGAGTTAAGGTAATAAAGAAATAATTCATACATTGTGAGTATGGTGTTCTTGGCTGCAGTGTGGTGTCGCTATTTACCCTTTTCCCTGAAATTGAACATGAAATGTATATTGCGCATATGAAAGAATACAAATAATAATTGTTGTATAATATTGAAGTATATTTATTGGTGAAGTTGTCCGTTTGTTCTTTGTTGGAGGGGAAAAAAAAAAAAGAATCAGCAATGAGTTCGAAGCTCGCATTTTGTACCGTTTGAATTTTGCTCTGAGTTTCCTGTTGCTTGTCTGCACGTCAAATAAATATAGTACTGGTCAATAAGTGTGTCAAGAACTCAGGGTATATTGTAGTATACTCCTATGAAGATGAATGTATCATTTTGGAAACTAAAAAAGCTTGAATTTATTAACTTACACCCTCCGCCCCATAAAGAATGTCAGAACATTATTTGATCATTTATCTGGGACGGAGAGTGTATATCTTTTGGCAGCTAGCACCAACCTTTTGCTGTCTTTGGTAGCACAAGTAGCTTCACGTCTCCGCTCGTGTATCACATAGAACTCGTTTGATGACACTCCTTCCAAAACTCTTTCTTTTACACCACCATCATGGACCATTACACCAAGCCTAACCTTCTGTTTCCAAGAGCTCTCCTTAATAGACGCGACCGTACAAACCTTGCGCCCACCATCCAGACTAAATATGCCTCTCTCCACTGTCATCCTAGTACTATTAGTCTTTGAAGACACCGGCATCAAGTGATCCTCAAACTCCTTGCGGGGCCAATCAGTGAACTGTTCGATATGGTAGTTTGCGTTCAAGATGACTAGCTCAACTCTCACTGAAGCAAGGTGATGAGTAGCTGGAACTTGCTCGTCACCATGCTTCAAAATTACCTCTATACTGGGTAATTGTTTCCCTTTAATAACATTCATTTTCATACGCCCGTTTTCATGAATTTTGTCATGGAACACTTCACCCACTATATGTAGTCGATATTTTTTCCTCCGATCGTGAGCTGCAACAAACAGAATATGCATGGATTAGCAGAATTATGTATATACGTACGTTGTACTATAAAAATTGGAAGGACTGATAAATATGATACATGTCACTTAATAGATTCCTACCACCCTGTGTCTTACCTCTCTGATGTTCTTTAGAAAATAGATCTAATATATATGTACCTAGATATATATGTACCTACGTCACGTGTTTTTTTAGATATTTATGTACCTAGATACTACTACACACTATATATGTCTATGTATCTAGAAAAACAAAAATAACTTATAATTTAAAACGGATGGAGTAGTAAAAGCAACATTTGTAGAAAAGTCATAAATCTTATAATTTAGAATAGAGGGAGTAAGTCTTGGCTTTAATGCATCTAGATCTATGTTATTTCTAGATGCATAGTACACAGTCAACTTGGGGGGATCCAAAATGACCCCATATCTACATTTTGATTCCACAAATATTTGGAGAGAACAAGGTTGGTGATAGAGTAGAAAGTATTAATTTTGAGAGAGAGAGAGGGAGAGAGAGAGACTTCAATTTTTTACCTCGAATGCAATGGTGCAGTAGATTCATCGAACTGTTTTACATTATAACTGTGACACATGACCTCATCTTTCTTCGTAACTTTTTGTTCCCCCTTCCCCTTTTTCATGCCATCTTCATCGTTAACTTGGGTCTTAGAGTTTTTACCAAGGCAAAAGGAAACAAATTCAAATTGGTCAAACTTGATAAGGATCTTATACGAACACATCTAAAATTGGTCAAAATTAAACATCCCAAGGTTAGAAATAAATCTAGGATCCAGGTACGCTTTTTGAAAGAGAGAAAAAACAAGGCACTCAGAAGTACTCCTACCTGCCAGCTGCAAGCGTTTAATGTTGCTAGGCGCTCATCGATGGATGTAAGGAGGCTCGTGTGTCGCTCCGTCACGGATGTTTGCCGCTCCATCTCTTCTTTCATGGATCTAAAGATGCCCGTTTGCTCCTTTATAAGCTCGACCAAGGAGCTTGATTGTATACCAAAAAGACAAAGAAACACGTAAATAAAAGAACCAAACGAAGCTTGAAATGCATGGGACACAAAATTAAGAAGCTTGCTCTGCAAAGAGAAGTACGATGAGACAACAATTCCATGTTCAATTACTCCCTTCTCTGAGTGGATCGAAGGGGATTGATGAGGATTTTGACTTTCAGGTGATTTATTCCCCTTCAACCTCTTTGGATCCCCTTAAAATCCTCACCAAAGTGAGCAAGATTTCAAAATTCTTGTAAGAATGGGTACCTGAGCAGCTCAGGATCCATGGTGATATGATGATCCAAGCCTAACAAACGCTGCCAAGCTCTGCTCCTGCAAATTGCAAAGAAACAAACCGCGTCCGTCTGATGGGTTGTGTGCGGCTGCGGTGGTGGGGAGAGTCGGAGGGGCGAGCCAGGTACGCTTATGATGTGGAGGCAGAGTCGACTTCGTCGGGTCAACGACGTACGGCATGTCAGAAAAGATATTTCTATTTTTTTTATAATAATAAGACGGAGAGAGTACATGTACGTTTGGTTGAGGCACACCGTACATCCGTGAACAAAGGTCTTGTTTAGATGGCAAAAATTCGTCTCATAAATTACAAACAAAATGTGTAATTAATATTTTTTTTATCTATATTATATATTTAATGTTCTATGCATGCGTCCAAAGATTCAGCGTGATGGAAAATCTTGCAAAGTTTTCAACTTTTCAAGGGTACTAAACAAGGTCTAGATATGACCGTGTGGGAGGTGTGCAGCGTGTATCGGAGGGGGTACAATAGAGTCTTCAAGTCTAGAATTTTTTAGCAAGAACTTTGTCGTATTTTTATTAGACGATGAAAAGAAAAAAAATAGAAGTTTACAAAGCAAACGGGAAAACCCTCTCACCTTCATTACTGCCCTAGCTACTGATGAGTCACAACATTGGACCTGTTGCCCGCTGGTATTGATCTATATCTTCCTTGTAGAGGAGAGCCACCTGACTAGGATTCATCTGCTTGTTCTGAAAAGTCTAGAATAATTTGCAAGATTTAAAACAACTCATGTCCAACAATTTTCAAACACATCTCTTAATCTTTTGACACTTAGAAAAAGCCACCCTCACATTCATAAAGGTACGTGCGTATCGTAGTAGGAATTGGAGGTGGAACGCCGTTGTGAAGTGGAAAAAAAAGAAAAAAAGAAAACAGAGTTCATGATGTACTCCTACTGACAGAGAAAATTATATGCAGCAACAGCGCGCTGCCGCCACCGCCCTCATCTGGAGCGAACACGGCGTATGTCGCCTCATCTGGAGCGAACACGGCGTATGTCGCCTCATCTGGAGCGCACACCCCTGATTTCACACGGAATTCGCCCGTGATTTGCTTACGTAGCCAGATGTCATCGGAGAATTATAACATATGCCTTTCGCATGTGGCAAAAGATTTACATGTGGCTCCAAACTAAGAAGAGCCCATGCCAAGTCATATGAAAAGGTACTGCTAATTGCTTAAACCTATGTAGTCATCATTCAAGGTGCACATGGCCTTGTGGTTGATTGCTGCAGCGTTTACCCTTTTTATACCTAAGTTACATCCTAAGTAAGCAAAAATAATAGGTAAAAGATTATCTTAACCAACTATTTTTCTACACTAGTCAGTATGCAGACTAATAATATATTGCAGTATTGCTCAGTGCTGCTGCTCGATTTTTGTCCTTCTGTTGTGTGTTGTGCTTATGCTATAATTCTATGTTATCAGCCTATGAGCCTCTGTGTAGATGCCTTCCCATGCATTTATTTCATTCTATGTTACTTATGAAATTATAAAGATCTCAAAGGATGAGGTTACATCGATAAATAAGTCCTTCATTTGCATTTATTTTTTAATATCAGGTGAAGGGTATTATCAAATTCTCTGCTTATCATGTTATCTGTGCGTGAACATAGGACTATAGAAACAGCTTTGTCCCTGACAATTGAGATATTTTTTGGTCGACTATTCAGCAAGCATAACTGATTAAGTGGCTAACTGCATATGGCAGCCAGTTATACAGAGGAAAACTCTGGTTACAATGAGTTGCAGTAGTTTGTCAGATTAACCTCATATCAATTTACAATATAGTTAAAACTGATTAAATAATCTTTTTAAGTTCCATGATGTCACTATATATGTAAATTCATTTTTGCTAATGTGATTTTTGTTTACTCTTTCTGTGTCAATGCAAAGTTTGCATATGTCCATGGTCTTTCGAAAGATGTTGTGGCTTTTCTGCAAGTTTAACTGATTGTGTATTACAGTTGCACAAGTAAAAGGAAAATCTCAGGTTGCAATAAATTGCAGCACCCCTAACTCTCAGATTCATGTCATATTGATTTAATATAACTTACTCAACTAAACAACCATTCTTTAGATTGAAATAATCATTTTTTAAAAGTTCCATAGCATGTTTTTGTAAATTTTACAATTATTAATATGACCTTTGCATACTCTTCCCATGCTAATTGATTGTGTCCATTTGTGGTCTTGATGTAGACTGAAACACCTGTTGCATTGCAAGTTCAACATACACCATGAGCAGTGAAACCACAAAGGGCCCTGAAGCCTTCAAAAGGCTGACACGCAGCTCTCGCAAGTAGTACTCTCGGCACTGCCGTAGTATCGTCCCCTTCCTCAGCCTTCTAGCTCCACCGCCCTTCTTCCTACCTCCGCCGCCGGCCCCCTGCTCCTCCTCCGGCAGGAGGGCCGGTTCCCAACATCATCGATATGCCTGCCCCAACAAAGCATACATTCAAAGTGATAAATTGGGCCATGTAAAAACTCAGCTCCTGAACACGATCAAGACGAAAATGGTAAGCTCGGTGCTTCTGCTAGTCAGCATGTTGGGACTGAACTGACATATCAGTATAACTATGATGATGTTGGTGAGATTGCAGCAAATCCCAAAAGAAGCAAGATGAACCCTGTGCACAAGGTCCAGTCATCCAAAGTCTACAATTGCAAGATTTTGAGACTGATGCCTTCTGACGTCAGTGGTGTCAGGAACCAAGATGATAGTGAAGAGACCGAAGAAGACGGAGGCAAGCGACATTGAAGATGGCCGGAGATATGGCAACAATGACGATGATGAGGAAACACCAGATGAAGATTGACCTTTATGTCACGGCATGAAGACGTAACATATCGAGCGAGGCGCCTTCGACTACCGTTTGCGTATTATCAGTGTTTACATATTTGTAATAAGACTTAAGACTCTGGAGAGTGGGGCCATCGTGCCAGGTTGAGCCAGCATATAAGCCGTGCCGTTGCGTGTAATGGACAACAACTTTATGCTATTGAAATCGAACCGAGATACAGAGGTGTTCCTCTGCTCGTTTTCCGTGATCCACTAGCTTCTCACGTCCCGGCGATCGCCGGCGGCAAGGGGTCGCTACAGTGGTATCAGCTACCTTCTATCCTCGGCCCTCCTCGTACCCACCTATCCATCTACCCACCCGGCTCGAGCTCTATCTCGCGGCGGCGCTTTCCGGCAAGTCATTGAGCTCCGCGGCGACTTCGGCACGTCCCGCGATTCTGCTTGATTTCTTCGGTAATCGCCTACCAGGTTCGAGTTCGCGGCCACCAGCACCACCACATCTACGAGGAGTTCCACTTCCGCGGCGGAATTTGGCATCTCCACCACCGCGGGCGCGCATCGTGCTGATCTCCGACAAGCTCTCTCACCGGCGGCGCGTCCACCTCAACCAGCGCCGTCGACGATGCTTCTTCACCGACTGGGGAGCTGCATCGACATGCTAGGGTTCGGAGGCGGAACCGTTGTGAGCTATTCTCTACTCTCTCGCTGTTCAATTTGGCCAGCATCGATCTGTAGTCAGGGTTGCGTAGCGCGTCTGCGTGTAAAATTCCGGACACGATAAGTAGATCTGCTGTGCGGTGGCATGTTGGCGGGGAACTATTCGTGACTAGGGTTCCGGAACTTTGTTTCCGCGGTAAAATTCGAAGGTCACGCCACGGTTCCGGGCGGCGGTGATTTGTGCGGTCGTCCAGACATAGGGAAGCTTCGGGCCGAGCTGTGGCGGTGCGGTGATTGGGTTTCTCTGAGTTCAAGCATCACGGCGCCTAGAAAGAGACCAACGATTCCATCTCCTCAAACTGATTTTATCCTGAATAAGATGGATTCTCAGTCAGAGGAGCAGAAGAAACAGTGGGCTGATCTGCTGGATACACTGGGACTCATGGCTCGGCGTATGAATGATATTGGCACTGCCACTCAGGATGTGAAAGCTGAAATGCTGAAAACCAATACCAAAGTGGATGAATGTATGAGAGATCAAGCAATGTTGTACAAACAGGTGGATGCTACGGCCAAGCCGTGAGTAAGTTGATTCGGGGGTATGATCGGCGCTTGGTTCTCATTCCGACGACGTACAAGCGGTGAATCTTATTTCTGCGATGGGGATCCGAGAAATGGAGAATATGTTTCTTGAGCCCTCTCATCGACGGGAATCACAACGAAGAGAAAGTCCACCAAGGCGTCACAACGAGACGATGGTGTACCTTATCATACTGCTGCCTAAGTGGCCTTTTCCCTCTTTTGATGGCAAGCTTCCAAGGTGTGGATCACCAAGTGCTTTAAGTACTTCACTATATACAAGTTGCTGTGAATGTGTGGGTTGATGTTGCTACTATGCATATGATGGATAATGCAGCTAAATGGTGGCGAGACTTACTCTTTGACTCATCGGGAATGTGTCTTGGGAGCGGTTCAAGGTGGTTTGTCTTTGCTTAATTCGATTTGGATGATTATGGTACTTCTATGAATGAGCTACTTGATCTCAAAATGAGCGCATCGGTGGAGGAGTACACTAATAAATATAAATCACTGCAATATGATGTCGCATGAATGGCTCCTCTCATGATGACAAGTTCTTTGCTACTCAATATGTGAGAGGTTTAAGAGATGATATTAGAACTGTTGTTGAACCACAGAGGCCATCTACAGTGGAGGAGGCTCTGATCATTGCCAGAATTCATGAGAAGACTATGGACAGGCACAAAGTCAAATATCCCAACAAAGGCAAGCAGCCTCAGCAGCTTCCTTAGCGGCTTCTGAGCCCAAGACTCCGGGCAAATTTGATAATCTTTGGAGTATGAAGCAACTCGGGGATTACGGAAGGCAAACAATCTATGCTACTTAAATGTGGTGAGAAATTTGAACCAGGACATATTGAGGTCTCGTGCAAAGAGGAAGAAGCCTCAAGCCAATGCTATGGTAGTCAATGATCTGGACACACCTATGGATGAGGAATTCTTGAATGACATGGCTTTGCGGAGGTGTTGAGTGAACACTTTTGTCGATTATCTCGAATGCTATATCGGGGCCACACAACCTGATTCAGTAAGACTTAAGGCTACTGTCCAAGGCAAAACAATGGTGATTCTGCTGGATTCGGGTAGCACACATAGCTTTGTGAGTTCCAAGTTTGTGCAATTGACAAAGCTGCCAACTATACCATATCCCAACGGTCATCGAGTGGCTAGTGGTTCTGAAATCCCTATCAAAGAAAAGGTTCCAAACTTGAGGTGGTACATTCAGGGACATACTTTTGAGACAGACATGATTGTCTTTGATACACTACCATATGATGCCATACTGGGTTTTGATTGGCTTCAGTCTGTGGGCAACATGAGTTTTGATTGGGTCCAGAGAACTATATCATTTGAGCACCAGGGTAGATTCATCACTCTGAAAGAGCTTCAGTCAGATAATCTTCAACTGGATGCAATGTCAGTTAAGCAGTTGTTCAAGTCTATAAAAGGCAATGATATTTGGGCTTATGCTGTGATGAAGCCAATTGATAACACTGCACCAGTTCCTCAGTGTCCAAAACAGGAACATCCACCTGAACTACATGAGTTGCTGGTACAGTATGCTGACATCTTTCAGGACCCTAAAACTCTGCCACCTCCAAGAACTTATGACCATGCTATACCATTGATGCCTGATGCCATCCCTGTAAATGCTAGGCCTTATCACTATTTTCCTGAGCATAAGACAGAGATAGAGAAACAAGTTCAGCAACTTTTGGAAGCTGGACTAATAACTCATAGTCATAGTCCATTTGCTTCACCTGTCCTCCTAGTGAAGAAGAAGGATGGTCAGTGGAGGTTCTGCATTGATTATAGGAAGCTGAATGCCATGACAATTAAAAACAGGTTCCCTATGCCTATAGTGGATGAAATTCTGGATGAGTTGGCTGGTGCTAAATATTTCACCAAATTGGATATGAAATCTGGGTATCATCAAATTCGAATGCTTCCAAAGGATGAATTCAAGACAGCCTTCAAAACTCACTTGGGACATTATGAGTTTAAGGTAATGCCTTTTGGCCTCACCAATGCTCCAGCTACATTCCAGTGTATTATGAATGAGTTGCTGCACCCTTTCTTAAGGAAGTTTGTGATGGTGTTCTTGGATGATATATTAGTCTATAGTAAGACAATGGCTGACCACATAGAACATTTAGAGCAAGTCTTTGAACTGTTGAGAGCTAATCAGTTCTACCTCAAGTCATCCAAATGTTCATTTGCCCAGAGCAGTATTGAGTACCTTGGGCATATCATTTCTGCTACAAGGGTTTCTACTGATCCATCCAAGACAAGGGATATGTTGAATTGGCCAGTGCCTCAGAATATGACTGAATTAAGGGGTTTTTTAGGACTCACTGGATATTATAGGAAGTTTGTCAGGAACTATGGATTGCTGGCTAAACCTCTGACAGCCATTCTCAGGCTCAAGACTTTTCGGTGGTCGACTCAAGCTCAAGAGGCATTTCAAAACCTCAATGTTGCCATGACAACAACTCTGTCTTGGCTACCAGATTTCACACTACCATTCCAAGTTGAAACTGATGCTTGTGGTGAAGGTGTAGGAGCTGTGTTGATGCAAAAGGGTAAACCCATTGCTTTTCTCAGCAAAGCATTGTCTATTCCTCATCAGAAATTGTCTATTTATGAGAAGGAGTTTCTGGCATTGATTATGGCCATTGAGAGGTGGAGACCATATCTTCAGAGACAGGAATTCACCATATTGAGCGATCACAAGTCCACTGTCTTACACGAATGAACAGCAATTTGCATTCGAAATGCGGAGGAAAGTGATGACGGATTGATGGGCTTGCGGTTTAACATTCAATACGAAAAGGCAAAGAAAACCATCTGCGATGCATTGTCCAAGGTCAATCATCTCTGGCCTTATGACAGTTTCTCACTGCAGCCATAGTGGGCTCAGGAGGTACTCAATTCCTATGCCACAGATATCAATGCCCAGCAGTTGTTAGCTCAATTGGCTTTGTCCAGCCCAAATGCTCAGGGTATGGAGCTGCATCAAGGCCTGATAAAGAAAAATGGGGCAATCTGGATTGGAAGTAACACAGCACTCCAGACCAAGCTAATTGCTGCTTTCCACTCCTCTGCTATTGGTGGACACTCTGGAATCAATGCCACATATCATAAACTCAGGAAGTTATTCTACTGGAAGGGTCTCAAGACTGATGTGGACAATTTTGTCAGGCAATGCTCTATTTGCCAACACACCAAACATTCTAATTCTTATCCAGCAGGATTGTTGCAACCACTCCCTGTCCCAGCTGGTGTTTGGCAAGATATCTCAATGGACTTTATAGAAGGACTACCATTATCAGAAGGCTTTAGTGTCATCATGGTTATTGTGGACAGATTCAGTAAGTATGCACACTTTGTCCCTCTGAAACATCCTCACAGTGCTGCCCAAATAGCTAAAGTCTTCATGGAAAGTGTGGTTAAATTGCATGGCCTTCCCAAGAGTATAGTCGGTGACGAGAGATCGAATTTTCATCGGTACTTTACGGCAACATTTCTTTCAAGCCTACAAGATCAAACTGAACACATCTCTTGCTTATCACCCTCAAATGGACGGACCAAACCGAAAGGGTGAACCAATGTCTGGAAATGTACCTTCGTTCGCTGTCAAGACTCACCCAAAACTTGGAAATCATGGTTAGCACTTGCTCGGCTGTGGTACAACTCATGTTACCATAGTGCTCTTGGTTGCTCTCCTAGCATGGCTACGTTTGGGCTGAACCAAACACAGGAGTGGATGTCACAACTCCGAGACCACCCCATTGTACGTAGCTGAAGTGATTGAACCGTGAGCATCATGCAAGTTACGAGGCACGGCGGACAGGCTACTGCAACCGTATGAAAATGCGGTGACAAGAAAGCATCTTGACAAGTCCTTCATGGTGGGTGATCAGGTACTTCTTCGTGCAGCCTTATACTCGGACTTCGGTGGCTAATCGCCCCCTATCCAAAGCTTGCCTTCAAGTTTTTCGGTCCTTATACTATTGGAGAAGATTGGACTGTCGCATATCGCTTGGCTGGCCCCTGCTCATAGTGAGATTCACCACTGTGTTTCACATCTCCCAACTGAAGTCTTATACTCCGGATCATACACCGGTGTACTCTGAGTTGCCAGCGCTCACTGATCTGCAAGCTTCTGAAGCTGTGCCTGACACGATTTTGCAGCGCCGTCTTGTGAAGAAAGGTAACAATGCAATTACACAGGTGCTCATTCGCTGGTCGGGTTTGCCAGCTTCGTTAGCAACTTGGGAGGACTATCATGTACTCAAGGAGCGGTTCCCGGATGCACCTGCTTGGGGTCAAGCAGCCTCTTCGGCGGGGGGAGATGTCACGGCATGAAGACGTAACATATCGAGCGAGGCGCCTTCGACTACCGTTTGCGTATTATCAGTGTTTACGTATTTGTAATAAGACTTAAGACTCCGGAGAGTGGGGCCATCGTGCCAGGTTGAGCCGGCATATAAGCCGTGCCGTTGCGTGTAATGGACAACAACTTTATGCTATTGAAATCGAACCGAGATACAGAGGTGTTCCTCTGCTCGTTTTCCGTGATCCACTAGCTTCTCACGTCCCGGCGATCGCCGGCGGCAAGGGGTCGCTACACTTTATATAGGTTCGGACATGTAGATAGATGAGGTGGTCTGTTACCCTTTAGTTTCTGCAAACCCTAAATGAA